>CAXIES010000663.1:47500-60000 GCA_964023965.1 Melinopterus prodromus | reverse complement strand
ACGAGGCAGTCGCGCAAAATCGCAAACTTTTGGTGGGGTTTTAGGGGGGAGCTGCGGAGGTTAGACAGCCACAGAGCAAGATTTGCCAGGCTCGGCTTGCTGGCGCCACGTGTACTGAATGTATGGCCGAGATACTGGAAGACTGAAGGTCTGTCAAGCATTTGTAAAAGGACGCCGCGCAGCCGGAAAGTGCTCTGCGTACGCGGAATCGTCCTGCCCCCGGTGGAGACACCGGAATAACAAATGGTTTTTGTGGGGCTAAGTGACATGCCGCGTTTAGCGAAGAAGCGGTCCGTTAGATGGAGGGAAGCCGGCACGTCGATCTCTCTGTCCTCCAGAAGTATTAGATCGTCCGCGAACGCGAGAGCTGGGACGCGGACGTCTCTGGAGAGGGAGCCGCCAGACGAGACGGTGTCTAGGGTGCACAGAAGCTCGTCGACTACAAGGTTAAATAACAGGGGACTTAGGGGGTCTCCCTGCTTGACACCGCGATTAATGGAGATTTGGCGGGTCCAAGCAGCTCCAACACGGATGGTGGTTGTGGAGGTAGTCAAGGTGGCCATAATGTAGTCGACGAGGAGTGCGGGGATCGCCTGGCGGGCCAGGGCTCGACGGACGGAATTGTGAGAGACCGTGTCAAAAGCTTTAGTCACGTCGGTGAAAATGACGTTTAGCGACTTACCGGCTTGAGTCCTCGACTTGATGTAAGCGTCGAGGATGAGTGAGTTGACGACGGTCCCATCCATCCTAATGAATCCGCGCTGGTGGGTGTTCAGTGCGACCAAGGCGGTAAGGCGGGACGACAGTACCCGATGGAAGAGGCGCTGGACCGCCGAGGAAACGGTGATGGGGCGCCAGTTAGATGGGTCCTCGCGGTTCCCTTTCTTCGGAATTAGGGTGGTGCGAAGATCGTTCCACCCGGCAGGGAAGATCCCCCGAAGGAGGATGGCATTGAAGGCGAGGGCGAGCTTGACACTGCTCGCACCCAACACGGCGGTGACCAGGATGCCATCAAGTCCTGGGGCGGAAGGCTTCCAGGACCGTTTGGCGGCCGTGATCTCCTCGACGGTGATGGGGGGTACTGGGGCGTCTTCCAGGTGGCGCCGGTCCGTGATCGGATCATCATCCGGTATGGAGGGCGTCTCGAAGACTGTGGAAAACAGCTCCTCCACGGACTCGACGGACGGATACGCCTCGTCCTCCAGGATCGGTCGCCCATTGAGAATGACATCGGCCAGGGCTCTCCTGTTCTTATGGTACAGGTCCTGGGCCTTCTTGAAGGTGGCAGCTCTGCGTCCCCGGGCGTGCGGCCGCGCGCCGTAGTGACGGAATCGATGAACCCGACGTCCAGGTCTTCTGAGTCCTCTGCGGGGGTGCGCCTGAAACAAGCCAGATAACCAAGACAGGTTGTCCAAGAAATCAGGGTCGGAGTCGTCCAGAGCAGAGGTAGCGAAGGCGGCGGCAGCAACGTCCAGGGAGTCCTCCAGGAGGAGAGAACGGATGTGCTGGATCAGGAGAGTCTTATCTGGGCCCTGTGTAGTCGAACGTGGTTGGGCGGCATGTAGGACAGGAGAAGGTGGGGGCGGTGGGGGAGACACTGGGTGGGTGGTGGGTTCCGGTTGGGCTTGAGTTTGAGCGCTGACAGGCGACTGGGAGGGGGAGGCCAAAACTTCAGCGTAAGTTGGTGTAGTGTGGGGAGAGGATAGGGTTATGCTGGGTGGAGTTACATGTGCAACGGACGGAGGCGACGGTGTAGGGGAAGCAGGGGGTAGGTCGGGGGGGCGTGGGAGGGGACGGGCAGGTACGATAACCCGGTTATCGAGGACTCGTATTCTGCCACGGGGAGCATTGGTGGTGTCGGTGTCGATGACGGGGGCAGGCAGCACAGGCTTACGTTCCTTGGGTGCCTTAAGAGAGTCATAGTTACTACCGCCGTTTACCCGCGCTTGCTTGAATTTCTTCACGTTGACATTCAGAGCACTGGGCAGAAATCACATTGCGTCAACACCCGCAGGGGCCATCGCAATGCTTTGTTTTAATTAGACAGTCGGATTCCCCCAGTCCGTGCCAGTTCTGAGCTGATCGTTGAATGGCGGCCGAAGAGGACACCGGCCAGGAGCGAACCCCCGACCGGGCCTCGCAGCAAGGAAGTTCCGCGGGAGGCCAAGGCACGGGACCGAGCTCGGATCCGGTCGCCGAAACGACTTTTACCTCGCCCAGGCCCGGCACGTCAGCCGATACCCGCTTCCCGACCAAGCCCGACGCGCCCCGATCCTCAGAGCCAATCCTTATCCCGAAGTTACGGATCCAATTTGCCGACTTCCCTTACCTACATTATTCTATCGACTAGAGGCTGTTCACCTTGGAGACCTGCTGCGGATATGGGTACGAACCGGCGCGACACCTACCGTGGCCCTCTCCTGGATTTTCAAGGTCCGAGGGGAAGATCCGGACACCGCCGCAACTGCGGTGCTCTTCGCGCTCCAAACCATATCTCCCTGCTAGAGGATTCCATGGAACTCGAGCGCTTATGCAGAAAAGAAAACTCTTCCCGGATCTCCCGACGGCGTCTCTAGGTCATTTTGGGTTGCCCCGACGAACACTCTTTCGAGGGCCCGACTTAATTACGGTTCCGCTGCCGGGTTCCGGAATAGGAACCGGATTCCCTTTCGCCCGACGGGTGTGTGCCTCTTTATGCACGTACGGCGCCGGCATACTCGCGGCTGGAACCGCTAAGATCGGCGCGCGCGGCCAATAATGCCGCGGCCTCACTGCTCGTCATGACCGCTGCGCGTCGCGTGTCGACGTCGCGCGCGGGGAATCATCGTTCGCGTGATGGCGCGGTCGCGCTCGCGCTCCCGTCGCTCTGTGCGCGCGCGTCCGGCGGCGGATGATACCGGCGGACCGAGGAACCGAGCCGCTTGAAGCGGCGGTTCCGGTCCTCCTCCATCCTAACCTCCGGTGCGTGCGAGAGCGATCGAGAGTCCGCGTGCGCGTCTCCTGCGCCCAGGAACGAGACTCGACCCCCGCTGCGACGGTTCGACGACGACGACGACGACAGGGACGACGAAGGAGCCGCAGCTGGCGCGCGCGCTCGATCGAAGGTTCCGTCTTACGTCACGGACGCGTCCGCCGTACTACTACGCAAACGTAGATACACCAACATCAACATCGGCTTTCGCCTAGGGCTTAGGATCGACTGACTCGTGTGCAACGGCTGTTCACACGAAACCCTTCTCCACGTCAGTCCTCCAGGGCCTCGCTGGAGTATTTGCTACTACCACCAAGATCTGCACCGACGGCGGCTCCAGACGGGCTCACGCCCTGTCCTTCTGCGCACACCGCCGCGACCCTCCTACTCGTCAGGGCTTCATGACGCCGGTCCGCGAGGACCGCGTCTCACATGCCGCTGACGGCCGAGTATAAGCACGACGCTTCAGCGCCATCCATTTTCAGGGCTAGTAACTTCGGCAGGTGAGTTGTTACACACTCCTTGGCGGATTCCGACTTCCATGGCCACCGTCCTGCTGTCTTAAGTTACCAACGCCTTTCATGGTATCCCATAAGCGTCGATTTGGGCGCTTTAACTCGGCGTTTGGTTCATCCCACAGCGCCAGTTCTGCTTACCAAAAGTGGCCCACTTGGCACTCTGATCCGATATCTCGCGGCTTCACAGTTTAAGCAAGCCGGAGATCTCACCCATTTAAAGTTTGAGAATAGGTTGAGGTCGTTTCGACCCCAATGCCTCTAATCATTCGCTTTACCGAATGAGACTCGCACGCGGCGAGCGCCAGCTATCCTGAGGGAAACTTCGGAGGGAACCAGCTACTAGATGGTTCGATTAGTCTTTCGCCCCTATACCCAGTTCCGACGATCGATTTGCACGTCAGAATCGCTACGGACCTCCATCAGGGTTTCCCCTGACTTCGTCCTGACCAGGCATAGTTCACCATCTTTCGGGTCCCAGCGTGTACGCTCTGGGTGCGCCTCTTCTCGCGATGAGAACGAGACGCCCCGGGAGTGCGGGGCCGGTCCGTGAGCCGGCCCATCCTCCCTCGGTTCGCGCGAGGCGAACCTTCACTTTCATTGCGCCTTTAGGTTTAGTTTAGTCCCAATGACTCGCGCACATGCTAGACTCCTTGGTCCGTGTTTCAAGACGGGTCCTGAAAGTACCCAAAGCTATAGCGCCGTGGACTGGCGTGTGCAGGGTCTGTCCGAGGACAACGCCGCCAACAGCCGGGCGGGCCCGGATCCGGCGCTAGGTCCGGATGCCAGGTTTGCCGTCCGCGCTTGCGACGTGCCGGACGCGAACAAGTCGCGGCCCCGCGCCATAGTTTTACCGTCGGTCGGGCCGGCCGGGACACCGCGGGTCCGAACGCACCGAGGTGCGCGCGGGCTCCACCGCGGGCCTTAGGCCGACGCCCAACGGGTCACGACGTCCTACAGGAGGAGAAGTGCACGCGTTCGGAGTCCGACGGCCACGGGCGGCGCGCGCGGCGCGAACGCCACGCGTCGCAACGCCCGTTGCTCGCGAACTTTCCGAGAGACGCGTCTGAATCTCCCCTTTCGACCTTTCGGGTTTCTCAGGTTTACCCCTGAACGGTTTCACGTACTCTTGAACTCTCTCTTCAAAGTTCTTTTCAACTTTCCCTCACGGTACTTGTTCGCTATCGGTCTCGTGGTAATATTTAGCCTTAGATGGAGTTTACCACCCACTTAGGGCTGCACTCTCAAGCAACCCGACTCTGAGGAGAGACCCTCCCGCGGCATGCGGCGGCCAGCTACGGGCCTGGCACCCTCTCTGGGTAAGTGGCCCCGTTCAAGAAGGACTTGGGCGCGCCGCGCTACCTCGGGATAACGGATCCTCCCTAACACCACATTTCCCGGCGTCCGTCTCCGGACGCGGGATTCGGTGCTGGGCTCTTCCCTGTTCGCTCGCCGCTACTAAGGGAATCCTAGTTAGTTTCTTTTCCTCCGCTTAGTAATATGCTTAAATTCAGCGGGTAGTCTCACCTGCTCTGAGGTCGCGTTCATTGGTTTCTTTCGATAGCCGACAGGCCGCGTAGGCAACGGGATCCTTCGGGCTAAACGCGCGCGATCGGACGTCGGACGAATACCTCGCGCCGCCCCGGACGAATCTCGGTGGCGGGGGGATTCACACTCGGACACGTCGACCGGCGCGTCGCCCGGGCATCGTTTACCGGTACGCGGATGGCGGTCGGCTCGAATGATTATATCGTTCGATAGTTTAAAGCGACGCGTTAGCGCGCCGCCCCGACGTCGAGCGCGATGGCGCGCTCGCGGTATCGGGGGGCGGCTCGTGCGCGAGCGCTCAGATTCTTGCCTCGGCGGCCGTCCGCTTTTCGCGCTTGACCGACGCCCCGTACGTACGGCGCGCGTTCCGCTCACACGATTAGGAGCGTGTACTGCGCGCGCGCACCACATGGGGGGGCCTTCGCGTTATCGGCGGTACGCCGACCCGGCAGTCGTGGAAATTGAAACGACCCTCAGCCAGGAGTGGTCCAGGAACAGTATCCGAGGACCGCAATGTGCGTTCGAAATGTCGATGTTCAAGTGTCCTGCAGTTCACAAGTTGACGCGCAATTAGCTGCGTTCTTCATCGACCCACGAGCCAAGTGATCCACCGTTCAGGGTAATCTTTCATACAGTTAACCAGCGACTCTCTGTCCGCGGTACTGCGTTTAATCGGTTTTACACTTACGCAAAGTTTTGCACGCTTACACGTTGCTAGAACGAGAGGTGTTTGACTTCGCAGAGCGGACGTAAAGTCCGAGACGCGTTCGTCCTGCGCGGCTCCCGTACTCAGATCGCTCCCCCCTTTCGAGGGGCGCGCGGTACGCGGGGACGAACGTTCCGTTAGTCAGGCGAATATCCTTCGACCACCTTCGGGCGGTGCGAGCACCTTTGCGCGCAGTCTTCGTCTTTATTAATCTGCGACGCGGACCGACGTCGGTCGTACACGACATGACCGACCGGACCATCCGCCGCGCTCCGCCGGCGTGCCACTGCACCTCCGACAAGGGAGGCCGGGGCCGGATTCGGGGCGCTGGGGTCCGGCGGCCGCTATACGACCGCGACGACGGCGCGACGCACTCGTCTTTATCAATCTACGCTGCGGGCCGACGTCGGTCGTACACGACATGACCGACCGGACCGTCCGCCGCGCTCCGCCGGCGTGCCACTGCACCTCCGACAAGGGAGGCCGGGGCCGGATTCGGGGCGCTGGGGTCCGGCGGCCGCTATACGACCGCGACGACGGCGCGACGCACTCGTCTTCATTAATTTACGCTGCGGACCGACGTCGGTCGTACACGACATGACCGACCGGACCGTCCGCCGCGCTCCGCCGGCGTTCCTCTGCACCTCCGACAAGGGAGGCCGGGGCCGGTTTCGGGGCGCTGGGGTCCGGCGGCCGCTATACGACCGCGACGACGGCGCGACGCACGACGACAAGACTGGGACGCGCGCATTAGCTCGCTGTGCCCTGACCGTCGGGGCCGGCGGGAGCGTCGCATTCACCCGTGGTTGTGACACTTAAAAACTCAAACTCCGAGGCGCGGAGCGCCGAGCCGGCTGCGCGGTGGCTGCCGGCGGCGCTTTTACGTACGCAGTATCTCTCGGCCTGAGCGGCACGGGGGGCGCTCTCGTCATCGGACCTCTCGACTAGGTACCTGACTTCCGGCGTGCCGACCCTCGCGGGTCGGCCGACGCCTCGGACTTCGTTAGTCCTTAACAGTTCGAATCAGTTCGACCGGCGCTCGTACGGCCGACGCGACCGCCGTCGTAGACGTGGTCGGCCGAGGGCGCCATTAATATTCATTCATTATTAATATCGATCCGTGCATCGTATTAATTAATTGTACGTAATGTTTTATAAACATTCGTTAATGATCCTTCCGCAGGTTCACCTACGGAAACCTTGTTACGACTTTTACTTCCTCTAAATGATCAAGTTTGGTCATCTTCCCAGCATCATCGGCGACGTCGAAACGCCACCGCGCACCGGTCCGAAGACCTCACTAAATCATTCAATCGGTAGTAGCGACGGGCGGTGTGTACAAAGGGCAGGGACGTAATCAACGCGAGCTTATGACTCGCGCTTACTGGGAATTCCTCGTTCATGGGGAACAATTGCAAGCCCCAATCCCTAGCACGAAGGAGGTTCAGCGGGTTACCCGGGCCGTTCGGCCAGGGAAGACACGCTGATTCCTTCAGTGTAGCGCGCGTGCGGCCCAGAACATCTAAGGGCATTACAGACCTGTTATTGCTCAATCTCGTGCGGCTAGAAGCCGCCTGTCCCTCTAAGAAGAATTAATTGTACGCCGACAGTAAAAATCGCGCACGACCGCGACGCGAGCGCCGGGTCGGCGGACCTTTGAGATGTCGAAAATACGCCTAGTTAGCAGGCTAGAGTCTCGTTCGTTATCGGAATTAACCAGACAAATCGCTCCACCAACTAAGAACGGCCATGCACCACCACCCACCGAATCAAGAAAGAGCTCTCAATCTGTCAATCCTTCCGGTGTCCGGGCCTGGTGAGGTTTCCCGTGTTGAGTCAAATTAAGCCGCAGGCTCCACTCCTGGTGGTGCCCTTCCGTCAATTCCTTTAAGTTTCAGCTTTGCAACCATACTTCCCCCGGAACCCAAAAGCTTTGGTTTCCCGGAAGCTGCCCGCCGAGTCATCGGAGGAACGTCGGCGGATCGCTAGCTGGCATCGTTTATGGTTAGAACTAGGGCGGTATCTGATCGCCTTCGAACCTCTAACTTTCGTTCTTGATCAATGAAAGCGTTTTTGGCAAATGCTTTCGCTTCTGTCCGTCTTGCGACGATCCAAGAATTTCACCTCTAACGTCGCAATACGAATGCCCCCATCCGTTCCTATTAATCATTACCTCGGGGTTCCGAAAACCAACAAAATAGAACCGAGGTCCTATTCCATTATTCCATGCACACAGTATTCAGGCGAAATTTTAGCCTGCTTTAAGCACTCTAATTTGTTCAAAGTAAACGTGCCGGCCCACCTCGACACTCAATGAAGAGCACCGCGGTGGGATTGAGATTGGGCCGCCCCGAGAGGCTAAGCCCACCGGCAGGACGTCCCGCGGACACGCCAGTTAACACCGCGAGCGATGAACCGGCGGCGCGGGACACAAATTCGACTACGAGCTTTTTAACCGCAACAACTTTAATATACGCTATTGGAGCTGGAATTACCGCGGCTGCTGGCACCAGACTTGCCCTCCAATTGATCCTCGTTAAAGGGTTTAGAGTGTACTCATTCCGATTACGGGGCCTCGGATGAGTCCCGTATCGTTATTTTTCGTCACTACCTCCCCGTGCCGGGAGTGGGTAATTTGCGCGCCTGCTGCCTTCCTTGGATGTGGTAGCCGTTTCTCAGGCTCCCTCTCCGGAATCGAACCCTGATTCCCCGTTACCCGTTACAACCATGGTAGGCGCAGAACCTACCATCGACAGTTGATAAGGCAGACATTTGAAAGATGCGTCGCCGGTGCGAGACCGTGCGATCAGCAAAAAGTTATTCAGAGTCACCAAGGTGTACGACGACGGGCGAACCCGACGCCGATTGGTTTTGATCTAATAAAAGCGCTCCTTCCGTCTCCGGTCGGAGCTCTGTTTGCATGTATTAGCTCTAGAATTACCACAGTTATCCAAGTAAATGTGGGTACGATCTAAGGAACCATAACTGATTTAATGAGCCTTTCGCGGTTTCACCTTAATTTGGCTTGTACTGAGACATGCATGGCTTAATCTTTGAGACAAGCATATGACTACTGGCAGGATCAACCAGGGAGCTGTCACCCGTCCGCGGCCACGTTCGGAAGACGCGCACCGATGGTAACGCGCCGACCTGGCGTAACGCAGATCGAGAGAACAGTCGCACCTCCGGCGAGCCGAGGGCGGAGCAGAATCGTCACGCCGCTGCGAGAGCGGCGGCGGTCTGTCTTCTCGCCCGGCCCGGAAGTATACTACTACATATTACAATATATAGCAAAAACTGACCGTGTCGAAATCAGTCGGCAGCGACGAGCGCGCGCCGACCACACATTTCACGCACAGTGGAGCAGGATGCGCCGACGTCGAAATAGGACGACGTTTACTTGACGACATGACCGCCCGCAGCAGTTCTAAAGAGAATAATTTATAACGCGGAATCTCGTCCGCGAACGGCTTCAACATTCCCAGAAACACCCTTCGCTAGATTGAAAGCGACATGGTACGCGGTCTGAGCGCGCGTTTCGGAAAACTGTCGTGCCGCGCTCTCACGCTCGGTACGAGGCGAGTCGTTGCATATTTGTGGACGACGTCCAGAGGACGCCTCCGAGATTTAAGTGCGCCCGCATAAGGTGTACAACGCTAACTGCGAAAGTCAGCGTCGTCCGCGGGCATGCTGTGGCAATCGCTAATGTTACGGTTACGAGCGCTTGGCGGCGATATGTGGGAACGCAACCTTTCGGTTAAACCGCACAGCGTCAATTAAAACTCTCGTCTCTAATGGCGAACGCCGGTTCTTCGCGAACGAAGCTTACCGAGGCGCTCTCTAGCCACCAGCAGATCAAAGTCAACAACGCGTGCGGCCCGGCAGGGAGCATCTTTATCGTTTACTAATACCAAGACTGTCGACTCGTCGCAACTAAACGGGATCGAGCGGAACCGGACGGCGTTAGCCGTCGCGGACTCACCTCTCCCTATATAAGCGCAACGGACCGAGTACGGGTTGCGAAACGCTAGTACGGGTCGCTCCCGGCTCGCTCGAACGGATACCGCCGACGCTCGCGCGGACTTATCGCACTTTTCGCCTTGGTCCCCGTCCGGGTCGAGTTCGAAATTTTGGAAATATTTTTTTTTTTGAAAAAATTTTTTTTTTTTGGAAATTTTTTTTTTCTTTCAAATGTTCTCTCCGGCGCTCTCTGCTAAATTTTTGGATTTTTTTTTTTGAAAATTTTTTTTTCTTTCAAAAGTTCCGTCCAGCGCTCCCTGCTGAAATTTTTGGATTTTGGAAATTTTGTCTTTCGGGTGGCGCTGGATGTCGATCGAGCGCGCCGCCGGAGTCCAGCCGACCGCCCGCGCGCCGTCGCCGGCCGGGTAGCGCTCGGTACATTTCGCCCCGCTCGACGACGGGAGACTCGCGCTGTCGATCGAGCGCGCCGCCGGAGTCCAGCCGACCGCGCTCGCGCCGTCAACGGCCCCATAAAAGATTTTCTTGAAATTTTCTTTTTCGCCTATAAGTCCCGGCCAGCGCTCTCTGCAAAATTTTAGAAATTTTTTTTTTTTGAAAAATTTTTTTTTTGAAAATTTTTTTTTTCTTTCAAAAGTTCCGTCCAGCGCTCTCTGCTGAAATTTTTGGATTTTGGAAATTTTGTCTTTCGGGTGGCGCTGGATGTCGATCGAGCGCGCCGCCGTAGTCCAGCCGACCGCACGCGCGCCGTCGCCGGCCGGGTAGCGCTCGGTACATTTCGCCCCGCTCGACGACGGGAGACTCGCGCTGTCGATCGAGCGCGCCGCCGGAGTCCAGCCGACCGCCCGCGCGCCGTCGCCGGCCGGGTAGCGCTCGGTACATTTCGCCCCGCTCGACGACGGGAGACTCGCGCTGTCGATCGAGCGCGCCGCCGGAGTCCAGCCGACCGCGCTCGCGCCGTCAACGGCCCCATAAAAGATTTTCTTGAAATTTTCTTTTTCGCCTATAAGTCCCGGCCAGCGCTCTCTGCAAAATTTTAGAAATTTTTTTTTTTTGAAAAATTTTTTTTTTGAAAATTTTTTTTTTCTTTCAAAAGTTCCGTCCAGCGCTCTCTGCTGAAATTTTTGGATTTTGGAAATTTTGTCTTTCGGGTGGCGCTGGATGTCGATCGAGCGCGCCGCCGTAGTCCAGCCGACCGCCCGCGCGCCGTCGCCGGCCGGGTAGCGCTCGGTACATTTCGCCCCGCTCGACGACGGGAGACTCGCGCTGTCGATCGAGCGCGCCGCCGGAGTCCAGCCGACCGCCCGCGCGCCGTCGCCGGCCGGGTAGCGCTCGGTACATTTCGCCCCGCTCGACGACGGGAGACTCGCGCTGTCGATCGAGCGCGCCGCCGGAGTCCAGCCGACAGCCCGCGCGCCGTCGCCGGCCGGGTAGCGCTCGATCGTCGCCGATGGTCTCCCGTCTTCGAGCGGGGAAATATACCGATCGCCACCCGTCCGTCGGCGCGGAGCGGGAGTAGAGAGCGCTCACCGGGCGGCCGGCCTGTTAGCGCTCTCTACTCCCGCTCGCCGCCGACGGACGGGTGACGATCGATAAATTTGTCGACCCGACGACGGCCGCCCGGTTAGCGTTCTCTACTCCCGCTCGCCGCCGACGGACGGGTGACGATCGATAAATTTGTCGACCCGACGACGGCCGCCCGGTTAGCGTTCTCTACTCCCGCTCGCCGCCGACGGACGGGTGACGATCGATAAATTTGTCGACAGGCCGCAGGGTAGGGCGGTTTCGCTCTACTCCCTCTCGTTGATTTGTCGACAGGCCGCAGGGTAGGGCGGTTTTGCTCTACTCCCTCTCGTTGATTTGTCGACAGGCCGCAGGGTAGGGCGGTCTCGCTCTACTCCCTCTCGTTTTCGTTATCAAAACGAGAGGGAGTAGAGCGAGAGCGCCCTACCCTGCGGCCTGTCGACAAATCAACGAGAGGGAGTAGAGCGAAACCGCCTTGCCCTGCGGCCTGACGACAAATCAACGAGAGGGAGTAGAGCGAAACCGCCCTACCCTGCGGCCTGTCGACAAATCAACGAGAGGGAGTAGAGCGAAACCGCCTTACCCTGCGGCCTGACGACAAATCAACGAGAGGGAGTAGAGCGAAACCGCCCTACCCTGCGGCCTGTCGACAAATCAACGAGAGGGAGTAGAGCGAAACCGCCTTACCCTGCGGCCTGTCGACAAATCAACGAGAGGGAGTAGAGCGAAACCGCCTTACCCTGCGGCCTGACGACAAATCAACGAGAGGGAGTAGAGCGAAACCGCCCTACCCTGCGGCCTGTCGACAAATCAACGAGAGGGAGTAGAGCGAAACCGCCTTACCCTGCGGCCTGTCGACAAATCAACGAGAGGGAGTAGAGCGAAACCACCTTACCCTGCGGCCTGTCGACAAATTTATCGAGCGACAAATATTTTTTGGTTGCGCTTGTTTTCTGGGTCACTCGTGTGTGGGAGGAGCCTTCGAAATTGTTGTCAGTTGTTTACTGCGTCGGTCGACGACGAACGGCGGACGCGTCCGTCGTCTCTGTCCCGGCGGCTGTTCGCCGGTGGCTGCTGTTCTGTCTGTGCTATGCCTTCGGCGCTCTTTCATAAAAACGGTAGAGTGGAGCCCGGCAGATTGCCGAATGCGCGTCATTGTCGCGAACGACGGACGCTTCGTCGGATCGGAATCGTGAGTTGGACTTACTCTTTGACGACCGCCCCGCGTCGAGAGTATTTCTTGATTGATGCCGAATGC
>CAXIES010000663.1:20000-42500 GCA_964023965.1 Melinopterus prodromus | reverse complement strand
CGTGAACGGGTGAGGTGTTGATGTCAGTCCTCATGTTCTTGCTCTTAGCTTTCTCCTCCATAGGTTGGAGTGGAGACTGCGCCTTTCGTTTCTCCGTTCGGTCTTCCACAGGAGCTATGCTCGGTGGTGTTTGGAGTCTTTCAGTGGGGCCCAATTTGATCTTACGATTGGGCGGCTGTCCAAGAGGAGAAGATAACCTTGGTCTCTTCCCCTTATCCTTGACCCAAGGTGACACTTGCTCAGCGTCTGCTATGGGAGAGTGTTTGACAGGTACACGCTCAGAGATTTTGGTAGCTTTGGTTTTAGTGGTTGTGCTACTCGAAGGTGGTGGAGGCGTAGATAGGCGAGTAGACGGACCAGGTAGATCTATATCTGGGCGCTTTGGTTTTGTAGAGGTGTTTATGGCTGGGTTCGCAATCGGTTTAGCCGTAAAGAAGGTTTTCGTGGCAGCCTTTTGCACTTCCAGTTTTGCCCTTTCCAGGTACCTCTTAAACGCTGGTTTCTCTCGCCTGTGCCGCACCTGATGTTCTGTCAGGCCGGTCGCTCTCACCAATTCCTTGATGGAAACTACTCCGCGGAAGCTCTGGGCCTCAATCTTGGCCATTTTGGCCATCAATTCTGATTCTGGCTCCGGGAGTTTATTCTCTAAACCCTTTCGGTATTCCTCGGGATGTGCCCGGCGCTCGTGCTGACGCACGGCGGCGAAAGAGTCAAATGTGATCCAGCAAATGGAACATTTGGAACGGTCTCTGGTGCCACACTCTTTAATATGCCTGTTGTAGTTGGCAAGGTGCTCGTATTCGGCGTTGCAAGTGTCACACCGATGTTTTTCCACAGGCGTGGTGCCTGTCTGTTGTCGACCTCCCGAGGAGCCAAGCATAGTCTTGGCGCCCCCTGCTGCGTGGGTTCCAGGGAGGTCGGTTTTAATCGCGGGAATATTCCCGGGTGAGGACAGAGACGGTCTCGGAACTGTCCTCTTCGGAATGGCGCCGACGCCGCTAGCAGTTCCGGAAAATCCAGGGACTTGCTGAGGTCGACTACGTTGGGTTCCTGAGTTCTGCGGGGGGACCGAACCCTTGGCACCCCCCCGATCCGAGGCTTTTCCTGTAGGCTTGCTCCCAACGTAGAGGGCATGTGCGAACCGGGGTGTTAGCCCAGAACGCGCCCTCAAGATCCGCTTTGGGTTAAGAGAGTCATAGTTACTCCCGCCGTTTACCCGCGCTTGCTTGAATTTCTTCACGTTGACATTCAGAGCACTGGGCAGAAATCACATTGCGTCAACACCCGCAGGGGCCATCGCAATGCTTTGTTTTAATTAGACAGTCGGATTCCCCCAGTCCGTGCCAGTTCTGAGCTGATCGTTGAATGGCGGCCGAAGAGGACACCGGCCAGGAGCGAACCCCCGACCGGGCCTCGCAGCAAGGAAGTTCCGCGGGAGGCCAAGGCACGGGACCGAGCTCGGATCCGGTCGCCGAAACGACTTTTACCTCGCCCAGGCCCGGCACGTCAGCCGATACCCGCTTCCCGACCAAGCCCGACGCGCCCCGATCCTCAGAGCCAATCCTTATCCCGAAGTTACGGATCCAATTTGCCGACTTCCCTTACCTACATTATTCTATCGACTAGAGGCTGTTCACCTTGGAGACCTGCTGCGGATATGGGTACGAACCGGCGCGACACCTACCGTGGCCCTCTCCTGGATTTTCAAGGTCCGAGGGGAAGATCCGGACACCGCCGCAACTGCGGTGCTCTTCGCGCTCCAAACCATATCTCCCTGCTAGAGGATTCCATGGAACTCGAGCGCTTATGCAGAAAAGAAAACTCTTCCCGGATCTCCCGACGGCGTCTCCAGGTCATTTTGGGTTGCCCCGACGAACACTCTTTCGAGGGCCCGACTTAATTACGGTTCCGCTGCCGGGTTCCGGAATAGGAACCGGATTCCCTTTCGCCCGACGGGTGTGTGCCTCTTTATGCACGTACGGCGCCGGCATACTCGCGGCTGGAACCGCTAAGATCGGCGCGCGCGGCCAATAATGCCGCGGCCTCACTGCTCGTCATGACCGCTGCGCGTCGCGTGTCGACGTCGCGCGCGGGGAATCATCGTTCGCGTGATGGCGCGGTCGCGCTCGCGCTCCCGTCGCTCTGTGCGCGCGCGTCCGGCGGCGGATGATACCGGCGGACCGAGGAACCGAGCCGCTTGAAGCGGCGGTTCCGGTCCTCCTCCATCCTAACCTCCGGTGCGTGCGAGAGCGATCGAGAGTCCGCGTGCGCGTCTCCTGCGCCCAGGAACGAGACTCGACCCCCGCTGCGACGGTTCGACGACGACGACGACGACAGGGACGACGAAGGAGCCGCAGCTGGCGCGCGCGCTCGATCGAAGGTTCCGTCTTACGTCACGGACGCGTCCGCCGTACTACTACGCAAACGTAGATACACCAACATCAACATCGGCTTTCGCCTAGGGCTTAGGATCGACTGACTCGTGTGCAACGGCTGTTCACACGAAACCCTTCTCCACGTCAGTCCTCCAGGGCCTCGCTGGAGTATTTGCTACTACCACCAAGATCTGCACCGACGGCGGCTCCAGACGGGCTCACGCCCTGTCCTTCTGCGCACACCGCCGCGACCCTCCTACTCGTCAGGGCTTCATGACGCCGGTCCGCGAGGACCGCGTCTCACATGCCGCTGACGGCCGAGTATAAGCACGACGCTTCAGCGCCATCCATTTTCAGGGCTAGTAACTTCGGCAGGTGAGTTGTTACACACTCCTTGGCGGATTCCGACTTCCATGGCCACCGTCCTGCTGTCTTAAGTTACCAACGCCTTTCATGGTATCCCATAAGCGTCGATTTGGGCGCTTTAACTCGGCGTTTGGTTCATCCCACAGCGCCAGTTCTGCTTACCAAAAGTGGCCCACTTGGCACTCTGATCCGATATCTCGCGGCTTCACAGTTTAAGCAAGCCGGAGATCTCACCCATTTAAAGTTTGAGAATAGGTTGAGGTCGTTTCGACCCCAATGCCTCTAATCATTCGCTTTACCGAATGAGACTCGCACGCGGCGAGCGCCAGCTATCCTGAGGGAAACTTCGGAGGGAACCAGCTACTAGATGGTTCGATTAGTCTTTCGCCCCTATACCCAGTTCCGACGATCGATTTGCACGTCAGAATCGCTACGGACCTCCATCAGGGTTTCCCCTGACTTCGTCCTGACCAGGCATAGTTCACCATCTTTCGGGTCCCAGCGTGTACGCTCTGGGTGCGCCTCTTCTCGCGATGAGAACGAGACGCCCCGGGAGTGCGGGGCCGGTCCGTGAGCCGGCCCATCCTCCCTCGGTTCGCGCGAGGCGAACCTTCACTTTCATTGCGCCTTTAGGTTTAGTTTAGTCCCAATGACTCGCGCACATGCTAGACTCCTTGGTCCGTGTTTCAAGACGGGTCCTGAAAGTACCCAAAGCTATAGCGCCGTGGACTGGCGTGTGCAGGGTCTGTCCGAGGACAACGCCGCCAACAGCCGGGCGGGCCCGGATCCGGCGCTAGGTCCGGATGCCAGGTTTGCCGTCCGCGCTTGCGACGTGCCGGACGCGAACAAGTCGCGGCCCCGCGCCATAGTTTTACCGTCGGTCGGGCCGGCCGGGACACCGCGGGTCCGAACGCACCGAGGTGCGCGCGGGCTCCACCGCGGGCCTTAGGCCGACGCCCAACGGGTCACGACGTCCTACAGGAGGAGAAGTGCACGCGTTCGGAGTCCGACGGCCACGGGCGGCGCGCGCGGCGCGAACGCCACGCGTCGCAACGCCCGTTGCTCGCGAACTTTCCGAGAGACGCGTCTGAATCTCCCCTTTCGACCTTTCGGGTTTCTCAGGTTTACCCCTGAACGGTTTCACGTACTCTTGAACTCTCTCTTCAAAGTTCTTTTCAACTTTCCCTCACGGTACTTGTTCGCTATCGGTCTCGTGGTAATATTTAGCCTTAGATGGAGTTTACCACCCACTTAGGGCTGCACTCTCAAGCAACCCGACTCTGAGGAGAGACCCTCCCGCGGCATGCGGCGGCCAGCTACGGGCCTGGCACCCTCTCTGGGTAAGTGGCCCCGTTCAAGAAGGACTTGGGCGCGCCGCGCTACCTCGGGATAACGGATCCTCCCTAACACCACATTTCCCGGCGTCCGTCTCCGGACGCGGGATTCGGTGCTGGGCTCTTCCCTGTTCGCTCGCCGCTACTAAGGGAATCCTAGTTAGTTTCTTTTCCTCCGCTTAGTAATATGCTTAAATTCAGCGGGTAGTCTCACCTGCTCTGAGGTCGCGTTCATTGGTTTCTTTCGATAGCCGACAGGCCGCGTAGGCAACGGGATCCTTCGGGCTAAACGCGCGCGATCGGACGTCGGACGAATACCTCGCGCCGCCCCGGACGAATCTCGGTGGCGGGGGGATTCACACTCGGACACGTCGACCGGCGCGTCGCCCGGGCATCGTTTACCGGTACGCGGATGGCGGTCGGCTCGAATGATTATATCGTTCGATAGTTTAAAGCGACGCGTTAGCGCGCCGCCCCGACGTCGAGCGCGATGGCGCGCTCGCGGTATCGGGGGGCGGCTCGTGCGCGAGCGCTCAGATTCTTGCCTCGGCGGCCGTCCGCTTTTCGCGCTTGACCGACGCCCCGTACGTACGGCGCGCGTTCCGCTCACACGATTGGGAGCGTGTACTGCGCGCGCGCACCACATGGGGGGGCCTTCGCGTTATCGGCGGTACGCCGACCCGGCAGTCGTGGAAATTGAAACGACCCTCAGCCAGGAGTGGTCCAGGAACAGTATCCGAGGACCGCAATGTGCGTTCGAAATGTCGATGTTCAAGTGTCCTGCAGTTCACAAGTTGACGCGCAATTAGCTGCGTTCTTCATCGACCCACGAGCCAAGTGATCCACCGTTCAGGGTAATCTTTCATACAGTTAACCAGCGACTCTCTGTCCGCGGTACTGCGTTTAATCGGTTTTACACTTACGCAAAGTTTTGCACGCTTACACGTTGCTAGAACGAGAGGTGTTTGACTTCGCAGAGCGGACGTAAAGTCCGAGACGCGTTCGTCCTGCGCGGCTCCCGTACTCAGATCGCTCCCCCCTTTCGAGGGGCGCGCGGTACGCGGGGACGAACGTTCCGTTAGTCAGGCGAATATCCTTCGACCACCTTCGGGCGGTGCGAGCACCTTTGCGCGCAGTCTTCGTCTTTATTAATCTGCGACGCGGACCGACGTCGGTCGTACACGACATGACCGACCGGACCATCCGCCGCGCTCCGCCGGCGTGCCACTGCACCTCCGACAAGGGAGGCCGGGGCCGGATTCGGGGCGCTGGGGTCCGGCGGCCGCTATACGACCGCGACGACGGCGCGACGCACTCGTCTTTATCAATCTACGCTGCGGGCCGACGTCGGTCGTACACGACATGACCGACCGGACCGTCCGCCGCGCTCCGCCGGCGTGCCACTGAACCTCCGACAAGGGAGGCCGGGGCCGGATTCGGGGCGCTGGGGTCCGGCGGCCGCTATACGACCGCGACGACGGCGCGACGCACTCGTCTTCATTAATTTACGCTGCGGACCGACGTCGGTCGTACACGACATGACCGACCGGACCGTCCGCCGCGCTCCGCCGGCGTTCCTCTGCACCTCCGACAAGGGAGGCCGGGGCCGGTTTCGGGGCGCTGGGGTCCGGCGGCCGCTATACGACCGCGACGACGGCGCGACGCACGACGACAAGACTGGGACGCGCGCATTAGCTCGCTGTGCCCTGACCGTCGGGGCCGGCGGGAGCGTCGCATTCACCCGTGGTTGTGACACTTAAAAACTCAAACTCCGAGGCGCGGAGCGCCGAGCCGGCTGCGCGGTGGCTGCCGGCGGCGCTTTTACGTACGCAGTATCTCTCGGCCTGAGCGGCACGGGGGGCGCTCTCGTCATCGGACCTCTCGACTAGGTACCTGACTTCCGGCGTGCCGACCCTCGCGGGTCGGCCGACGCCTCGGACTTCGTTAGTCCTTAACAGTTCGAATCAGTTCGACCGGCGCTCGTACGGCCGACGCGACCGCCGTCGTAGACGTGGTCGGCCGAGGGCGCCATTAATATTCATTCATTATTAATATCGATCCGTGCATCGTATTAATTAATTGTACGTAATGTTTTATAAACATTCGTTAATGATCCTTCCGCAGGTTCACCTACGGAAACCTTGTTACGACTTTTACTTCCTCTAAATGATCAAGTTTGGTCATCTTCCCAGCATCATCGGCGACGTCGAAACGCCACCGCGCACCGGTCCGAAGACCTCACTAAATCATTCAATCGGTAGTAGCGACGGGCGGTGTGTACAAAGGGCAGGGACGTAATCAACGCGAGCTTATGACTCGCGCTTACTGGGAATTCCTCGTTCATGGGGAACAATTGCAAGCCCCAATCCCTAGCACGAAGGAGGTTCAGCGGGTTACCCGGGCCGTTCGGCCAGGGAAGACACGCTGATTCCTTCAGTGTAGCGCGCGTGCGGCCCAGAACATCTAAGGGCATTACAGACCTGTTATTGCTCAATCTCGTGCGGCTAGAAGCCGCCTGTCCCTCTAAGAAGAATTAATTGTACGCCGACAGTAAAAATCGCGCACGACCGCGACGCGAGCGCCGGGTCGGCGGACCTTTGAGATGTCGAAAATACGCCTAGTTAGCAGGCTAGAGTCTCGTTCGTTATCGGAATTAACCAGACAAATCGCTCCACCAACTAAGAACGGCCATGCACCACCACCCACCGAATCAAGAAAGAGCTCTCAATCTGTCAATCCTTCCGGTGTCCGGGCCTGGTGAGGTTTCCCGTGTTGAGTCAAATTAAGCCGCAGGCTCCACTCCTGGTGGTGCCCTTCCGTCAATTCCTTTAAGTTTCAGCTTTGCAACCATACTTCCCCCGGAACCCAAAAGCTTTGGTTTCCCGGAAGCTGCCCGCCGAGTCATCGGAGGAACGTCGGCGGATCGCTAGCTGGCATCGTTTATGGTTAGAACTAGGGCGGTATCTGATCGCCTTCGAACCTCTAACTTTCGTTCTTGATCAATGAAAGCGTTTTTGGCAAATGCTTTCGCTTCTGTCCGTCTTGCGACGATCCAAGAATTTCACCTCTAACGTCGCAATACGAATGCCCCCATCCGTTCCTATTAATCATTACCTCGGGGTTCCGAAAACCAACAAAATAGAACCGAGGTCCTATTCCATTATTCCATGCACACAGTATTCAGGCGAAATTTTAGCCTGCTTTAAGCACTCTAATTTGTTCAAAGTAAACGTGCCGGCCCACCTCGACACTCAATGAAGAGCACCGCGGTGGGATTGAGATTGGGCCGCCCCGAGAGGCTAAGCCCACCGGCAGGACGTCCCGCGGACACGCCAGTTAACACCGCGAGCGATGAACCGGCGGCGCGGGACACAAATTCGACTACGAGCTTTTTAACCGCAACAACTTTAATATACGCTATTGGAGCTGGAATTACCGCGGCTGCTGGCACCAGACTTGCCCTCCAATTGATCCTCGTTAAAGGGTTTAGAGTGTACTCATTCCGATTACGGGGCCTCGGATGAGTCCCGTATCGTTATTTTTCGTCACTACCTCCCCGTGCCGGGAGTGGGTAATTTGCGCGCCTGCTGCCTTCCTTGGATGTGGTAGCCGTTTCTCAGGCTCCCTCTCCGGAATCGAACCCTGATTCCCCGTTACCCGTTACAACCATGGTAGGCGCAGAACCTACCATCGACAGTTGATAAGGCAGACATTTGAAAGATGCGTCGCCGGTGCGAGACCGTGCGATCAGCAAAAAGTTATTCAGAGTCACCAAGGTGTACGACGACGGGCGAACCCGACGCCGATTGGTTTTGATCTAATAAAAGCGCTCCTTCCGTCTCCGGTCGGAGCTCTGTTTGCATGTATTAGCTCTAGAATTACCACAGTTATCCAAGTAAATGTTGGGTACGATCTAAGGAACCATAACTGATTTAATGAGCCTTTCGCGGTTTCACCTTAATTTGGCTTGTACTGAGACATGCATGGCTTAATCTTTGAGACAAGCATATGACTACTGGCAGGATCAACCAGGGAGCTGTCACCCGTCCGCGGCCACGTTCGGAAGACGCGCACCGATGGTAACGCGCCGACCTGGCGTAACGCAGATCGAGAGAACAGTCGCACCTCCGGCGAGCCGAGGGCGGAGCAGAATCGTCACGCCGCTGCGAGAGCGGCGGCGGTCTGTCTTCTCGCCCGGCCCGGAAGTATACTACTACATATTACAATATATAGCAAAAACTGACCGTGTCGAAATCAGTCGGCAGCGACGAGCGCGCGCCGACCACACATTTCACGCACAGTGGAGCAGGATGCGCCGACGTCGAAATAGGACGACGTTTACTTGACGACATGACCGCCCGCAGCAGTTCTAAAGAGAATAATTTATAACGCGGAATCTCGTCCGCGAACGGCTTCAACATTCCCAGAAACACCCTTCGCTAGATTGAAAGCGACATGGTACGCGGTCTGAGCGCGCGTTTCGGAAAACTGTCGTGCCGCGCTCTCACGCTCGGTACGAGGCGAGTCGTTGCATATTTGTGGACGACGTCCAGAGGACGCCTCCGAGATTTAAGTGCGCCCGCATAAGGTGTACAACGCTAACTGCGAAAGTCAGCGTCGTCCGCGGGCATGCTGTGGCAATCGCTAATGTTACGGTTACGAGCGCTTGGCGGCGATATGTGGGAACGCAACCTTTCGGTTAAACCGCACAGCGTCAATTAAAACTCTCGTCTCTAATGGCGAACGCCGGTTCTTCGCGAACGAAGCTTACCGAGGCGCTCTCTAGCCACCAGCAGATCAAAGTCAACAACGCGTGCGGCCCGGCAGGGAGCATCTTTATCGTTTACTAATACCAAGACTGTCGACTCGTCGCAACTAAACGGGATCGAGCGGAACCGGACGGCGTTAGCCGTCGCGGACTCACCTCTCCCTATATAAGCGCAACGGACCGAGTACGGGTTGCGAAACGCTAGTACGGGTCGCTCCCGGCTCGCTCGAACGGATACCGCCGACGCTCGCGCGGACTTATCGCACTTTTCGCCTTGGTCCCCGTCCGGGTCGAGTTCGAAATTTTGGAAATATTTTTTTTTTTGAAAATTTTTTTTTTTTTGGAAATTTTTTTTTTCTTTCAAATGTTCTCTCCGGCGCTCTCTGCTAAATTTTTGGATTTTTTTTTTTGAAAATTTTTTTTTCTTTCAAAAGTTCCGTCCAGCGCTCCCTGCTGAAATTTTTGGATTTTGGAAATTTTGTCTTTCGGGTGGCGCTGGATGTCGATCGAGCGCGCCGCCGTAGTCCAGCCGACCGCCCGCGCGCCGTCGCCGGCCGGGTAGCGCTCGGTACATTTCGCCCCGCTCGACGACGGGAGACTCGCGCTGTCGATCGAGCGCGCCGCCGGAGTCCAGCCGACCGCCCGCGCGCCGTCGCCGGCCGGGTAGCGCTCGGTACATTTCGCCCCGCTCGACGACGGGAGACTCGCGCTGTCGATCGAGCGCGCCGCCGGAGTCCAGCCGACCGCCCGCGCGCCGTCGCCGGCCGGGTAGCGCTCGGTAGATTTCGCCCCGCTCGACGACGGGAGACCCGCGCTGTCGATCGAGCGCGCCGCCGGAGTCCAGCCGACAGCCCGCGCGCCGTCGCCGGCCGGGTAGCGCTCGGTACATTTCGCCCCGCTCGACGACGGGAGACCCGCGCTGTCGATCGAGCGCGCCGCCGGAGTCCAGCCGACCGCGCTCGCGCCGTCAACGGCCCCATAAAAGATTTTCTTGAAATTTTCTTTTTCGCCTATAAGTCCCGGCCAGCGCTCTCTGCAAAATTTTAGAAATTTTTTTTTTTGAAAAATTTTTTTTTTGAAAATTTTTTTTTTCTTTCAAAAGTTCCGTCCAGCGCTCTCTGCTGAAATTTTTGGATTTTGGAAATTTTGTCTTTCGGGTGGCGCTGGATGTCGATCGAGCGCGCCGCCGTAGTCCAGCCGACCGCCCGCGCGCCGTCGCCGGCCGGGTAGCGCTCGGTACATTTCGCCCCGCTCGACGACGGGAGACTCGCGCTGTCGATCGAGCGCGCCGCCGGAGTCCAGCCGACCGCCCGCGCGCCGTCGCCGGCCGGGTAGCGCTCGGTAGATTTCGCCCCGCTCGACGACGGGAGACCCGCGCTGTCGATCGAACGCGCCGCCGGAGTCCAGCCGACAGCCCGCGCGCCGTCGCCGGCCGGGTAGCGCTCGGTACATTTCGCCCCGCTCGACGACGGGAGACCCGCGCTGTCGATCGAGCGCGCCGCCGGAGTCCAGCCGACCGCGCTCGCGCCGTCAACGGCCCCATAAAAGATTTTCTTGAAATTTTCTTTTTCGCCTATAAGTCCCGGCCAGCGCTCTCTGCAAAATTTCAGAAATTTTTTTTTTTGAAAAATTTTTTTTTTGAAAATTTTTTTTTCTTTCAAAAGTTCCGTCCAGCGCTCTCTGCTGAAATTTTTGAATTTTGGAAATTTTGTCTTTCGGGTGGCGCTGGATGTCGATCGAGCGCGCCGCCGTAGTCCAGCCGACCGCCCGCGCGCCGTCGCCGGCCGGGTAGCGCTCGGTACATTTCGCCCCGCTCGACGACGGGAGACTCGCGCTGTCGATCGAGCGCGCCGCCGGAGTCCAGCCGACCGCCCGCGCGCCGTCGCCGGCCGGGTAGCGCTCGGTAGATTTCGCCCCGCTCGACGACGGGAGACCCGCGCTGTCGATCGAGCGCGCCGCCGGAGTCCAGCCGACAGCCCGCGCGCCGTCGCCGGCCGGGTAGCGCTCGGTACATTTCGCCCCGCTCGACGACGGGAGACCCGCGCTGTCGATCGAGCGCGCCGCCGGAGTCCAGCCGACCGCGCTCGCGCCGTCAACGGCCCCATAAAAGATTTTCTTGAAATTTTCTTTTTCGCCTATAAGTCCCGGCCAGCGCTCTCTGCAAAATTTTAGAAATTTTTTTTTTTGAAAAATTTTTTTTTTGAAAATTTTTTTTTTCTTTCAAAAGTTCCGTCCAGCGCTCTCTGCTGAAATTTTTGGATTTTGGAAATTTTGTCTTTCGGGTGGCGCTGGATGTCGATCGAGCGCGCCGCCGTAGTCCAGCCGACCGCCCGCGCGCCGTCGCCGGCCGGGTAGCGCTCGGTAGATTTCGCCCCGCTCGACGACGGGAGACCCGCGCTGTCGATCGAACGCGCCGCCGGAGTCCAGCCGACCGCGCTCGCGCCGTCAACGGCCCCATAAAAGATTTTCTTGAAATTTTCTTTTTCGCCTATAAGTCCCGGCCAGCGCTCTCTGCAAAATTTTAGAAATTTTTTTTTTTGAAAAATTTTTTTTTTGAAAATTTTTTTTTTCTTTCAAAAGTTCCGTCCAGCGCTCTCTGCTGAAATTTTTGGATTTTGGAAATTTTGTCTTTCGGGTGGCGCTGGATGTCGATCGAGCGCGCCGCCGTAGTCCAGCCGACCGCCCGCGCGCCGTCGCCGGCCGGGTAGCGCTCGGTAGATTTCGCCCCGCTCGACGACGGGAGACCCGCGCTGTCGATCGAACGCGCCGCCGGAGTCCAGCCGACAGCCCGCGCGCCGTCGCCGGCCGGGTAGCGCTCGGTACATTTCGCCCCGCTCGACGACGGGAGACCCGCGCTGTCGATCGAGCGCGCCGCCGGAGTCCAGCCGACCGCGCTCGCGCCGTCAACGGCCCCATAAAAGATTTTCTTGAAATTTTCTCTTTCGCCTATAAGTCCCGGCCAGCGCTCTCTGCAAAATTTTAGAAATTTTTTTTTTTGAAAAATTTTTTTTTTGAAAAATTTTTTTTTCTTTCAAAAGTTCCGTCCAGCGCTCTCTGCTGAAATTTTTGGATTTTGGAAATTTTGTCTTTCGGGTGGCGCTGGATGTCGATCGAGCGCGCCGCCGTAGTCCAGCCGACCGCCCGCGCGCCGTCGCCGGTCGGGTAGCGCTCGGTACATTTCGCCCCGCTCGACGACGGGAGACTCGCGCTGTCGATCGAGCGCGCCGCCGGAGTCCAGCCGACCGCGCTCGCGCCGTCAACGGCCCCATAAAAGATTTTCTTGAAATTTTCTTTTTCGCCTATAAGTCCCGGCCAGCGCTCTCTGCAAAATTTCAGAAATTTTTTTTTTTGAAAAATTTTTTTTTTGAAAAATTTTTTTTTCTTTCAAAAGTTCCGTCCAGCGCTCTCTGCTGAAATTTTTGAAATTTTTTGTCTTCGAGCGGGGAAATATACCGATCGCCACCCGTCCGTCGGCGCGGAGCGGGAGTAGAGAGCGCTCACCGGGCGGCCGGCCTGTTAGCGCTCTCTACTCCCGCTCGCCGCCGACGGACGGGTGACGATCGATAAATTTGTCGACCCGACGACGGCCGCCCGGTTAGCGTTCTCTACTCCCGCTCGCCGCCGACGGACGGGTGACGATCGATAAATTTGTCGACCCGATGACGGCCGCCCGGTTAGCGTTCTCTACTCCCGCTCGCCGCCGACGGACGGGTGACGATCGATAAATTTGTCGACAGGCCGCAGGGTAGGGCGGTTTCGCTCTACTCCCTCTCGTTGATTTGTCGACAGGCCGCAGGGTCGGGCGGTTTTGCTCTACTCCCTCTCGTTGATTTGTCGACAGGCCGCAGGGTAGGGCGGTCTCGCTCTACTCCCTCTCGTTTTCGTTATCAAAACGAGAGGGAGTAGGTTGACCGCACGTTGACATTCAGAGCACTGGGCAGAAATCACATTGCGTCAACACCCGCAGGGGCCATCGCAATGCTTTGTTTTAATTAGACAGTCGGATTCCCCCAGTCCGTGCCAGTTCTGAGCTGATCGTTGAATGGCGGCCGAAGAGGACACCGGCCAGGAGCGAACCCCCGACCGGGCCTCGCAGCAAGGAAGTTCCGCGGGAGGCCAAGGCACGGGACCGAGCTCGGATCCGGTCGCCGAAACGACTTTTACCTCGCCCAGGCCCGGCACGTCAGCCGATACCCGCTTCCCGACCAAGCCCGACGCGCCCCGATCCTCAGAGCCAATCCTTATCCCGAAGTTACGGATCCAATTTGCCGACTTCCCTTACCTACATTATTCTATCGACTAGAGGCTGTTCACCTTGGAGACCTGCTGCGGATATGGGTACGAACCGGCGCGACACCTACCGTGGCCCTCTCCTGGATTTTCAAGGTCCGAGGGGAAGATCCGGACACCGCCGCAACTGCGGTGCTCTTCGCGCTCCAAACCATATCTCCCTGCTAGAGGATTCCATGGAACTCGAGCGCTTATGCAGAAAAGAAAACTCTTCCCGGATCTCCCGACGGCGTCTCCAGGTCATTTTGGGTTGCCCCGACGAACACTCTTTCGAGGGCCCGACTTAATTACGGTTCCGCTGCCGGGTTCCGGAATAGGAACCGGATTCCCTTTCGCCCGACGGGTGTGTGCCTCTTTATGCACGTACGGCGCCGGCATACTCGCGGCTGGAACCGCTAAGATCGGCGCGCGCGGCCAATAATGCCGCGGCCTCACTGCTCGTCATGACCGCTGCGCGTCGCGTGTCGACGTCGCGCGCGGGGAATCATCGTTCGCGTGATGGCGCGGTCGCGCTCGCGCTCCCGTCGCTCTGTGCGCGCGCGTCCGGCGGCGGATGATACCGGCGGACCGAGGAACCGAGCCGCTTGAAGCGGCGGTTCCGGTCCTCCTCCATCCTAACCTCCGGTGCGTGCGAGAGCGATCGAGAGTCCGCGTGCGCGTCTCCTGCGCCCAGGAACGAGACTCGACCCCCGCTGCGACGGTTCGACGACGACGACGACGACAGGGACGACGAAGGAGCCGCAGCTGGCGCGCGCGCTCGATCGAAGGTTCCGTCTTACGTCACGGACGCGTCCGCCGTACTACTACGCAAACGTAGATACACCAACATCAACATCGGCTTTCGCCTAGGGCTTAGGATCGACTGACTCGTGTGCAACGGCTGTTCACACGAAACCCTTCTCCACGTCAGTCCTCCAGGGCCTCGCTGGAGTATTTGCTACTACCACCAAGATCTGCACCGACGGCGGCTCCAGACGGGCTCACGCCCTGTCCTTCTGCGCACACCGCCGCGACCCTCCTACTCGTCAGGGCTTCATGACGCCGGTCCGCGAGGACCGCGTCTCACATGCCGCTGACGGCCGAGTATAAGCACGACGCTTCAGCGCCATCCATTTTCAGGGCTAGTAACTTCGGCAGGTGAGTTGTTACACACTCCTTGGCGGATTCCGACTTCCATGGCCACCGTCCTGCTGTCTTAAGTTACCAACGCCTTTCATGGTATCCCATAAGCGTCGATTTGGGCGCTTTAACTCGGCGTTTGGTTCATCCCACAGCGCCAGTTCTGCTTACCAAAAGTGGCCCACTTGGCACTCTGATCCGATATCTCGCGGCTTCACAGTTTAAGCAAGCCGGAGATCTCACCCATTTAAAGTTTGAGAATAGGTTGAGGTCGTTTCGACCCCAATGCCTCTAATCATTCGCTTTACCGAATGAGACTCGCACGCGGCGAGCGCCAGCTATCCTGAGGGAAACTTCGGAGGGAACCAGCTACTAGATGGTTCGATTAGTCTTTCGCCCCTATACCCAGTTCCGACGATCGATTTGCACGTCAGAATCGCTACGGACCTCCATCAGGGTTTCCCCTGACTTCGTCCTGACCAGGCATAGTTCACCATCTTTCGGGTCCCAGCGTGTACGCTCTGGGTGCGCCTCTTCTCGCGATGAGAACGAGACGCCCCGGGAGTGCGGGGCCGGTCCGTGAGCCGGCCCATCCTCCCTCGGTTCGCGCGAGGCGAACCTTCACTTTCATTGCGCCTTTAGGTTTAGTTTAGTCCCAATGACTCGCGCACATGCTAGACTCCTTGGTCCGTGTTTCAAGACGGGTCCTGAAAGTACCCAAAGCTATAGCGCCGTGGACTGGCGTGTGCAGGGTCTGTCCGAGGACAACGCCGCCAACAGCCGGGCGGGCCCGGATCCGGCGCTAGGTCCGGATGCCAGGTTTGCCGTCCGCGCTTGCGACGTGCCGGACGCGAACAAGTCGCGGCCCCGCGCCATAGTTTTACCGTCGGTCGGGCCGGCCGGGACACCGCGGGTCCGAACGCACCGAGGTGCGCGCGGGCTCCACCGCGGGCCTTAGGCCGACGCCCAACGGGTCACGACGTCCTACAGGAGGAGAAGTGCACGCGTTCGGAGTCCGACGGCCACGGGCGGCGCGCGCGGCGCGAACGCCACGCGTCGCAACGCCCGTTGCTCGCGAACTTTCCGAGAGACGCGTCTGAATCTCCCCTTTCGACCTTTCGGGTTTCTCAGGTTTACCCCTGAACGGTTTCACGTACTCTTGAACTCTCTCTTCAAAGTTCTTTTCAACTTTCCCTCACGGTACTTGTTCGCTATCGGTCTCGTGGTAATATTTAGCCTTAGATGGAGTTTACCACCCACTTAGGGCTGCACTCTCAAGCAACCCGACTCTGAGGAGAGACCCTCCCGCGGCATGCGGCGGCCAGCTACGGGCCTGGCACCCTCTCTGGGTAAGTGGCCCCGTTCAAGAAGGACTTGGGCGCGCCGCGCTACCTCGGGATAACGGATCCTCCCTAACACCACATTTCCCGGCGTCCGTCTCCGGACGCGGGATTCGGTGCTGGGCTCTTCCCTGTTCGCTCGCCGCTACTAAGGGAATCCTAGTTAGTTTCTTTTCCTCCGCTTAGTAATATGCTTAAATTCAGCGGGTAGTCTCACCTGCTCTGAGGTCGCGTTCATTGGTTTCTTTCGATAGCCGACAGGCCGCGTAGGCAACGGGATCCTTCGGGCTAAACGCGCGCGATCGGACGTCGGACGAATACCTCGCGCCGCCCCGGACGAATCTCGGTGGCGGGGGGATTCACACTCGGACACGTCGACCGGCGCGTCGCCCGGGCATCGTTTACCGGTACGCGGATGGCGGTCGGCTCGAATGATTATATCGTTCGATAGTTTAAAGCGACGCGTTAGCGCGCCGCCCCGACGTCGAGCGCGATGGCGCGCTCGCGGTATCGGGGGGCGGCTCGTGCGCGAGCGCTCAGATTCTTGCCTCGGCGGCCGTCCGCTTTTCGCGCTTGACCGACGCCCCGTACGTACGGCGCGCGTTCCGCTCACACGATTGGGAGCGTGTACTGCGCGCGCGCACCACATGGGGGGGCCTTCGCGTTATCGGCGGTACGCCGACCCGGCAGTCGTGGAAATTGAAACGACCCTCAGCCAGGAGTGGTCCAGGAACAGTATCCGAGGACCGCAATGTGCGTTCGAAATGTCGATGTTCAAGTGTCCTGCAGTTCACAAGTTGACGCGCAATTAGCTGCGTTCTTCATCGACCCACGAGCCAAGTGATCCACCGTTCAGGGTAATCTTTCATACAGTTAACCAGCGACTCTCTGTCCGCGGTACTGCGTTTAATCGGTTTTACACTTACGCAAAGTTTTGCACGCTTACACGTTGCTAGAACGAGAGGTGTTTGACTTCGCAGAGCGGACGTAAAGTCCGAGACGCGTTCGTCCTGCGCGGCTCCCGTACTCAGATCGCTCCCCCCTTTCGAGGGGCGCGCGGTACGCGGGGACGAACGTTCCGTTAGTCAGGCGAATATCCTTCGACCACCTTCGGGCGGTGCGAGCACCTTTGCGCGCAGTCTTCGTCTTTATTAATCTGCGACGCGGACCGACGTCGGTCGTACACGACATGACCGACCGGACCATCCGCCGCGCTCCGCCGGCGTGCCACTGCACCTCCGACAAGGGAGGCCGGGGCCGGATTCGGGGCGCTGGGGTCCGGCGGCCGCTATACGACCGCGACGACGGCGCGACGCACTCGTCTTTATCAATCTACGCTGCGGGCCGACGTCGGTCGTACACGACATGACCGACCGGACCGTCCGCCGCGCTCCGCCGGCGTGCCACTGAACCTCCGACAAGGGAGGCCGGGGCCGGATTCGGGGCGCTGGGGTCCGGCGGCCGCTATACGACCGCGACGACGGCGCGACGCACTCGTCTTCATTAATTTACGCTGCGGACCGACGTCGGTCGTACACGACATGACCGACCGGACCGTCCGCCGCGCTCCGCCGGCGTTCCTCTGCACCTCCGACAAGGGAGGCCGGGGCCGGTTTCGGGGCGCTGGGGTCCGGCGGCCGCTATACGACCGCGACGACGGCGCGACGCACGACGACAAGACTGGGACGCGCGCATTAGCTCGCTGTGCCCTGACCGTCGGGGCCGGCGGGAGCGTCGCATTCACCCGTGGTTGTGACACTTAAAAACTCAAACTCCGAGGCGCGGAGCGCCGAGCCGGCTGCGCGGTGGCTGCCGGCGGCGCTTTTACGTACGCAGTATCTCTCGGCCTGAGCGGCACGGGGGGCGCTCTCGTCATCGGACCTCTCGACTAGGTACCTGACTTCCGGCGTGCCGACCCTCGCGGGTCGGCCGACGCCTCGGACTTCGTTAGTCCTTAACAGTTCGAATCAGTTCGACCGGCGCTCGTACGGCCGACGCGACCGCCGTCGTAGACGTGGTCGGCCGAGGGCGCCATTAATATTCATTCATTATTAATATCGATCCGTGCATCGTATTAATTAATTGTACGTAATGTTTTATAAACATTCGTTAATGATCCTTCCGCAGGTTCACCTACGGAAACCTTGTTACGACTTTTACTTCCTCTAAATGATCAAGTTTGGTCATCTTCCCAGCATCATCGGCGACGTCGAAACGCCACCGCGCACCGGTCCGAAGACCTCACTAAATCATTCAATCGGTAGTAGCGACGGGCGGTGTGTACAAAGGGCAGGGACGTAATCAACGCGAGCTTATGACTCGCGCTTACTGGGAATTCCTCGTTCATGGGGAACAATTGCAAGCCCCAATCCCTAGCACGAAGGAGGTTCAGCGGGTTACCCGGGCCGTTCGGCCAGGGAAGACACGCTGATTCCTTCAGTGTAGCGCGCGTGCGGCCCAGAACATCTAAGGGCATTACAGACCTGTTATTGCTCAATCTCGTGCGGCTAGAAGCCGCCTGTCCCTCTAAGAAGAATTAATTGTACGCCGACAGTAAAAATCGCGCACGACCGCGACGCGAGCGCCGGGTCGGCGGACCTTTGAGATGTCGAAAATACGCCTAGTTAGCAGGCTAGAGTCTCGTTCGTTATCGGAATTAACCAGACAAATCGCTCCACCAACTAAGAACGGCCATGCACCACCACCCACCGAATCAAGAAAGAGCTCTCAATCTGTCAATCCTTCCGGTGTCCGGGCCTGGTGAGGTTTCCCGTGTTGAGTCAAATTAAGCCGCAGGCTCCACTCCTGGTGGTGCCCTTCCGTCAATTCCTTTAAGTTTCAGCTTTGCAACCATACTTCCCCCGGAACCCAAAAGCTTTGGTTTCCCGGAAGCTGCCCGCCGAGTCATCGGAGGAACGTCGGCGGATCGCTAGCTGGCATCGTTTATGGTTAGAACTAGGGCGGTATCTGATCGCCTTCGAACCTCTAACTTTCGTTCTTGATCAATGAAAGCGTTTTTGGCAAATGCTTTCGCTTCTGTCCGTCTTGCGACGATCCAAGAATTTCACCTCTAACGTCGCAATACGAATGCCCCCATCCGTTCCTATTAATCATTACCTCGGGGTTCCGAAAACCAACAAAATAGAACCGAGGTCCTATTCCATTATTCCATGCACACAGTATTCAGGCGAAATTTTAGCCTGCTTTAAGCACTCTAATTTGTTCAAAGTAAACGTGCCGGCCCACCTCGACACTCAATGAAGAGCACCGCGGTGGGATTGAGATTGGGCCGCCCCGAGAGGCTAAGCCCACCGGCAGGACGTCCCGCGGACACGCCAGTTAACACCGCGAGCGATGAACCGGCGGCGCGGGACACAAATTCGACTACGAGCTTTTTAACCGCAACAACTTTAATATACGCTATTGGAGCTGGAATTACCGCGGCTGCTGGCACCAGACTTGCCCTCCAATTGATCCTCGTTAAAGGGTTTAGAGTGTACTCATTCCGATTACGGGGCCTCGGATGAGTCCCGTATCGTTATTTTTCGTCACTACCTCCCCGTGCCGGGAGTGGGTAATTTGCGCGCCTGCTGCCTTCCTTGGATGTGGTAGCCGTTTCTCAGGCTCCCTCTCCGGAATCGAACCCTGATTCCCCGTTACCCGTTACAACCATGGTAGGCGCAGAACCTACCATCGACAGTTGATAAGGCAGACATTTGAAAGATGCGTCGCCGGTGCGAGACCGTGCGATCAGCAAAAAGTTATTCAGAGTCACCAAGGTGTACGACGACGGGCGAACCCGACGCCGATTGGTTTTGATCTAATAAAAGCGCTCCTTCCGTCTCCGGTCGGAGCTCTGTTTGCATGTATTAGCTCTAGAATTACCACAGTTATCCAAGTAAATGTGGGTACGATCTAAGGAACCATAACTGATTTAATGAGCCTTTCGCGGTTTCACCTTAATTTGGCTTGTACTGAGACATGCATGGCTTAATCTTTGAGACAAGCATATGACTACTGGCAGGATCAACCAGGGAGCTGTCACCCGTCCGCGGCCACGTTCGGAAGACGCGCACCGATGGTAACGCGCCGACCTGGCGTAACGCAGATCGAGAGAACAGTCGCACCTCCGGCGAGCCGAGGGCGGAGCAGAATCGTCACGCCGCTGCGAGAGCGGCGGCGGTCTGTCTTCTCGCCCGGCCCGGAAGTATACTACTACATATTACAATATATAGCAAAAACTGACCGTGTCGAAATCAGTCGGCAGCGACGAGCGCGCGCCGACCACACATTTCACGCACAGTGGAGCAGGATGCGCCGACGTCGAAATAGGACGACGTTTACTTGACGACATGACCGCCCGCAGCAGTTCTAAAGAGAATAATTTATAACGCGGAATCTCGTCCGCGAACGGCTTCAACATTCCCAGAAACACCCTTCGCTAGATTGAAAGCGACATGGTACGCGGTCTGAGCGCGCGTTTCGGAAAACTGTCGTGCCGCGCTCTCACGCTCGGTACGAGGCGAGTCGTTGCATATTTGTGGACGACGTCCAGAGGACGCCTCCGAGATTTAAGTGCGCCCGCATAAGGTGTACAACGCTAACTGCGAAAGTCAGCGTCGTCCGCGGGCATGCTGTGGCAATCGCTAATGTTACGGTTACGAGCGCTTGGCGGCGATATGTGGGAACGCAACCTTTCGGTTAAACCGCACAGCGTCAATTAAAACTCTCGTCTCTAATGGCGAACGCCGGTTCTTCGCGAACGAAGCTTACCGAGGCGCTCTCTAGCCACCAGCAGATCAAAGTCAACAACGCGTGCGGCCCGGCAGGGAGCATCTTTATCGTTTACTAATACCAAGACTGTCGACTCGTCGCAACTAAACGGGATCGAGCGGAACCGGACGGCGTTAGCCGTCGCGGACTCACCTCTCCCTATATAAGCGCAACGGACCGAGTACGGGTTGCGAAACGCTAGTACGGGTCGCTCCCGGCTCGCTCGAACGGATACCGCCGACGCTCGCGCGGACTTATCGCACTTTTCGCCTTGGTCCCCGTCCGGGTCGAGTTCGAAATTTTGGAAATATTTTTTTTTTGAAAATTTTTTTTTTTTTGGAAATTTTTTTTTTCTTTCAAATGTTCTCTCCGGCGCTCTCTGCTAAATTTTTGGATTTTTTTTTTTGAAAATTTTTTTTTCTTTCAAAAGTTCCGTCCAGCGCTCCCTGCTGAAATTTTTGGATTTTGGAAATTTTGTCTTTCGGGTGGCGCTGGATGTCGATCGAGCGCGACCGCCGTCGGTCCAGCCGACCGCTCGCGCGCCGTCGCCGGCCGGGTAGCGCTCGGTACATTTCGCCCCGCTCGACGACGGGAGACTCGCGCTGTCGATCGAGCGCGCCGCCGGAGTCCAGCCGACCGCCCGCGCGCCGTCGCCGGCCGGGTAGCGCTCGGTACATTTCGCCCCGCTCGACGACGGGAGACTCGCGCTGTCGATCGAGCGCGCCGCCGGAGTCCAGCCGACCGCCCGCGCGCCGTCGCCGGCCGGGTAGCGCTCGGTAGATTTCGCCCCGCTCGACGACGGGAGACCCGCGCTGTCGATCGAGCGCGCCGCCGGAGTCCAGCCGACAGCCCGCGCGCCGTCGCCGGCCGGGTAGCGCTCGGTACATTTCGCCCCGCTCGACGACGGGAGACCCGCGCTGTCGATCGAGCGCGCCGCCGGAGTCCAGCCGACCGCGCTCGCGCCGTCAACGGCCCCATAAAAGATTTTCTTGAAATTTTCTTTTTCGCCTATAAGTCCCGGCCAGCGCTCTCTGCAAAATTTTAGAAATTTTTTTTTTTGAAAAATTTTTTTTTTGAAAATTTTTTTTTTTCTTTCAAAAGTTCCGTCCAGCGCTCTCTGCTGAAATTTTTGGATTTTGGAAATTTTGTCTTTCGGGTGGCGCTGGATGTCGATCGAGCGCGCCGCCGTAGTCCAGCCGACCGCCCGCGCGCCGTCGCCGGCCGGGTAGCGCTCGGTACATTTCGCCCCGCTCGACGACGGGAGACTCGCGCTGTCGATCGAGCGCGCCGCCGGAGTCCAGCCGACCGCCCGCGCGCCGTCGCCGGCCGGGTAGCGCTCGGTAGATTTCGCCCCGCTCGACGACGGGAGACCCGCGCTGTCGATCGAACGCGCCGCCGGAGTCCAGCCGACAGCCCGCGCGCCGTCGCCGGCCGGGTAGCGCTCGGTACATTTCGCCCCGCTCGACGACGGGAGACCCGCGCTGTCGATCGAGCGCGCCGCCGGAGTCCAGCCGACCGCGCTCGCGCCGTCAACGGCCCCATAAAAGATTTTCTTGAAATTTTCTTTTTCGCCTATAAGTCCCGGCCAGCGCTCTCTGCAAAATTTCAGAAATTTTTTTTTTTGAAAAATTTTTTTTTTGAAAATTTTTTTTTCTTTCAAAAGTTCCGTCCAGCGCTCTCTGCTGAAATTTTTGAATTTTGGAAATTTTGTCTTTCGGGTGGCGCTGGATGTCGATCGAGCGCGCCGCCGTAGTCCAGCCGACCGCCCGCGCGCCGTCGCCGGCCGGGTAGCGCTCGGTACATTTCGCCCCGCTCGACGACGGGAGACTCGCGCTGTCGATCGAGCGCGCCGCCGGAGTCCAGCCGACCGCCCGCGCGCCGTCGCCGGCCGGGTAGCGCTCGGTAGATTTCGCCCCGCTCGACGACGGGAGACCCGCGCTGTCGATCGAGCGCGCCGCCGGAGTCCAGCCGACAGCCCGCGCGCCGTCGCCGGCCGGGTAGCGCTCGGTACATTTCGCCCCGCTCGACGACGGGAGACCCGCGCTGTCGATCGAGCGCGCCGCCGGAGTCCAGCCGACCGCGCTCGCGCCGTCAACGGCCCCATAAAAGATTTTCTTGAAATTTTCTTTTTCGCC
>CAXIES010000663.1:5000-12500 GCA_964023965.1 Melinopterus prodromus | reverse complement strand
GCGGCCGTCCGCTTTTCGCGCTTGACCGACGCCCCGTACGTACGGCGCGCGTTCCGCTCACACGATTGGGAGCGTGTACTGCGCGCGCGCACCACATGGGGGGGCCTTCGCGTTATCGGCGGTACGCCGACCCGGCAGTCGTGGAAATTGAAACGACCCTCAGCCAGGAGTGGTCCAGGAACAGTATCCGAGGACCGCAATGTGCGTTCGAAATGTCGATGTTCAAGTGTCCTGCAGTTCACAAGTTGACGCGCAATTAGCTGCGTTCTTCATCGACCCACGAGCCAAGTGATCCACCGTTCAGGGTAATCTTTCATACAGTTAACCAGCGACTCTCTGTCCGCGGTACTGCGTTTAATCGGTTTTACACTTACGCAAAGTTTTGCACGCTTACACGTTGCTAGAACGAGAGGTGTTTGACTTCGCAGAGCGGACGTAAAGTCCGAGACGCGTTCGTCCTGCGCGGCTCCCGTACTCAGATCGCTCCCCCCTTTCGAGGGGCGCGCGGTACGCGGGGACGAACGTTCCGTTAGTCAGGCGAATATCCTTCGACCACCTTCGGGCGGTGCGAGCACCTTTGCGCGCAGTCTTCGTCTTTATTAATCTGCGACGCGGACCGACGTCGGTCGTACACGACATGACCGACCGGACCATCCGCCGCGCTCCGCCGGCGTGCCACTGCACCTCCGACAAGGGAGGCCGGGGCCGGATTCGGGGCGCTGGGGTCCGGCGGCCGCTATACGACCGCGACGACGGCGCGACGCACTCGTCTTTATCAATCTACGCTGCGGGCCGACGTCGGTCGTACACGACATGACCGACCGGACCGTCCGCCGCGCTCCGCCGGCGTGCCACTGAACCTCCGACAAGGGAGGCCGGGGCCGGATTCGGGGCGCTGGGGTCCGGCGGCCGCTATACGACCGCGACGACGGCGCGACGCACTCGTCTTCATTAATTTACGCTGCGGACCGACGTCGGTCGTACACGACATGACCGACCGGACCGTCCGCCGCGCTCCGCCGGCGTTCCTCTGCACCTCCGACAAGGGAGGCCGGGGCCGGTTTCGGGGCGCTGGGGTCCGGCGGCCGCTATACGACCGCGACGACGGCGCGACGCACGACGACAAGACTGGGACGCGCGCATTAGCTCGCTGTGCCCTGACCGTCGGGGCCGGCGGGAGCGTCGCATTCACCCGTGGTTGTGACACTTAAAAACTCAAACTCCGAGGCGCGGAGCGCCGAGCCGGCTGCGCGGTGGCTGCCGGCGGCGCTTTTACGTACGCAGTATCTCTCGGCCTGAGCGGCACGGGGGGCGCTCTCGTCATCGGACCTCTCGACTAGGTACCTGACTTCCGGCGTGCCGACCCTCGCGGGTCGGCCGACGCCTCGGACTTCGTTAGTCCTTAACAGTTCGAATCAGTTCGACCGGCGCTCGTACGGCCGACGCGACCGCCGTCGTAGACGTGGTCGGCCGAGGGCGCCATTAATATTCATTCATTATTAATATCGATCCGTGCATCGTATTAATTAATTGTACGTAATGTTTTATAAACATTCGTTAATGATCCTTCCGCAGGTTCACCTACGGAAACCTTGTTACGACTTTTACTTCCTCTAAATGATCAAGTTTGGTCATCTTCCCAGCATCATCGGCGACGTCGAAACGCCACCGCGCACCGGTCCGAAGACCTCACTAAATCATTCAATCGGTAGTAGCGACGGGCGGTGTGTACAAAGGGCAGGGACGTAATCAACGCGAGCTTATGACTCGCGCTTACTGGGAATTCCTCGTTCATGGGGAACAATTGCAAGCCCCAATCCCTAGCACGAAGGAGGTTCAGCGGGTTACCCGGGCCGTTCGGCCAGGGAAGACACGCTGATTCCTTCAGTGTAGCGCGCGTGCGGCCCAGAACATCTAAGGGCATTACAGACCTGTTATTGCTCAATCTCGTGCGGCTAGAAGCCGCCTGTCCCTCTAAGAAGAATTAATTGTACGCCGACAGTAAAAATCGCGCACGACCGCGACGCGAGCGCCGGGTCGGCGGACCTTTGAGATGTCGAAAATACGCCTAGTTAGCAGGCTAGAGTCTCGTTCGTTATCGGAATTAACCAGACAAATCGCTCCACCAACTAAGAACGGCCATGCACCACCACCCACCGAATCAAGAAAGAGCTCTCAATCTGTCAATCCTTCCGGTGTCCGGGCCTGGTGAGGTTTCCCGTGTTGAGTCAAATTAAGCCGCAGGCTCCACTCCTGGTGGTGCCCTTCCGTCAATTCCTTTAAGTTTCAGCTTTGCAACCATACTTCCCCCGGAACCCAAAAGCTTTGGTTTCCCGGAAGCTGCCCGCCGAGTCATCGGAGGAACGTCGGCGGATCGCTAGCTGGCATCGTTTATGGTTAGAACTAGGGCGGTATCTGATCGCCTTCGAACCTCTAACTTTCGTTCTTGATCAATGAAAGCGTTTTTGGCAAATGCTTTCGCTTCTGTCCGTCTTGCGACGATCCAAGAATTTCACCTCTAACGTCGCAATACGAATGCCCCCATCCGTTCCTATTAATCATTACCTCGGGGTTCCGAAAACCAACAAAATAGAACCGAGGTCCTATTCCATTATTCCATGCACACAGTATTCAGGCGAAATTTTAGCCTGCTTTAAGCACTCTAATTTGTTCAAAGTAAACGTGCCGGCCCACCTCGACACTCAATGAAGAGCACCGCGGTGGGATTGAGATTGGGCCGCCCCGAGAGGCTAAGCCCACCGGCAGGACGTCCCGCGGACACGCCAGTTAACACCGCGAGCGATGAACCGGCGGCGCGGGACACAAATTCGACTACGAGCTTTTTAACCGCAACAACTTTAATATACGCTATTGGAGCTGGAATTACCGCGGCTGCTGGCACCAGACTTGCCCTCCAATTGATCCTCGTTAAAGGGTTTAGAGTGTACTCATTCCGATTACGGGGCCTCGGATGAGTCCCGTATCGTTATTTTTCGTCACTACCTCCCCGTGCCGGGAGTGGGTAATTTGCGCGCCTGCTGCCTTCCTTGGATGTGGTAGCCGTTTCTCAGGCTCCCTCTCCGGAATCGAACCCTGATTCCCCGTTACCCGTTACAACCATGGTAGGCGCAGAACCTACCATCGACAGTTGATAAGGCAGACATTTGAAAGATGCGTCGCCGGTGCGAGACCGTGCGATCAGCAAAAAGTTATTCAGAGTCACCAAGGTGTACGACGACGGGCGAACCCGACGCCGATTGGTTTTGATCTAATAAAAGCGCTCCTTCCGTCTCCGGTCGGAGCTCTGTTTGCATGTATTAGCTCTAGAATTACCACAGTTATCCAAGTAAATGTTGGGTACGATCTAAGGAACCATAACTGATTTAATGAGCCTTTCGCGGTTTCACCTTAATTTGGCTTGTACTGAGACATGCATGGCTTAATCTTTGAGACAAGCATATGACTACTGGCAGGATCAACCAGGGAGCTGTCACCCGTCCGCGGCCACGTTCGGAAGACGCGCACCGATGGTAACGCGCCGACCTGGCGTAACGCAGATCGAGAGAACAGTCGCACCTCCGGCGAGCCGAGGGCGGAGCAGAATCGTCACGCCGCTGCGAGAGCGGCGGCGGTCTGTCTTCTCGCCCGGCCCGGAAGTATACTACTACATATTACAATATATAGCAAAAACTGACCGTGTCGAAATCAGTCGGCAGCGACGAGCGCGCGCCGACCACACATTTCACGCACAGTGGAGCAGGATGCGCCGACGTCGAAATAGGACGACGTTTACTTGACGACATGACCGCCCGCAGCAGTTCTAAAGAGAATAATTTATAACGCGGAATCTCGTCCGCGAACGGCTTCAACATTCCCAGAAACACCCTTCGCTAGATTGAAAGCGACATGGTACGCGGTCTGAGCGCGCGTTTCGGAAAACTGTCGTGCCGCGCTCTCACGCTCGGTACGAGGCGAGTCGTTGCATATTTGTGGACGACGTCCAGAGGACGCCTCCGAGATTTAAGTGCGCCCGCATAAGGTGTACAACGCTAACTGCGAAAGTCAGCGTCGTCCGCGGGCATGCTGTGGCAATCGCTAATGTTACGGTTACGAGCGCTTGGCGGCGATATGTGGGAACGCAACCTTTCGGTTAAACCGCACAGCGTCAATTAAAACTCTCGTCTCTAATGGCGAACGCCGGTTCTTCGCGAACGAAGCTTACCGAGGCGCTCTCTAGCCACCAGCAGATCAAAGTCAACAACGCGTGCGGCCCGGCAGGGAGCATCTTTATCGTTTACTAATACCAAGACTGTCGACTCGTCGCAACTAAACGGGATCGAGCGGAACCGGACGGCGTTAGCCGTCGCGGACTCACCTCTCCCTATATAAGCGCAACGGACCGAGTACGGGTTGCGAAACGCTAGTACGGGTCGCTCCCGGCTCGCTCGAACGGATACCGCCGACGCTCGCGCGGACTTATCGCACTTTTCGCCTTGGTCCCCGTCCGGGTCGAGTTCGAAATTTTGGAAATATTTTTTTTTTTGAAAATTTTTTTTTTTTTGGAAATTTTTTTTTTCTTTCAAATGTTCTCTCCGGCGCTCTCTGCTAAATTTTTGGATTTTTTTTTTTGAAAATTTTTTTTTCTTTCAAAAGTTCCGTCCAGCGCTCCCTGCTGAAATTTTTGGATTTTGGAAATTTTGTCTTTCGGGTGGCGCTGGATGTCGATCGAGCGCGCCGCCGTAGTCCAGCCGACCGCCCGCGCGCCGTCGCCGGCCGGGTAGCGCTCGGTACATTTCGCCCCGCTCGACGACGGGAGACTCGCGCTGTCGATCGAGCGCGCCGCCGGAGTCCAGCCGACCGCCCGCGCGCCGTCGCCGGCCGGGTAGCGCTCGGTACATTTCGCCCCGCTCGACGACGGGAGACTCGCGCTGTCGATCGAGCGCGCCGCCGGAGTCCAGCCGACCGCCCGCGCGCCGTCGCCGGCCGGGTAGCGCTCGGTAGATTTCGCCCCGCTCGACGACGGGAGACCCGCGCTGTCGATCGAGCGCGCCGCCGGAGTCCAGCCGACAGCCCGCGCGCCGTCGCCGGCCGGGTAGCGCTCGGTACATTTCGCCCCGCTCGACGACGGGAGACCCGCGCTGTCGATCGAGCGCGCCGCCGGAGTCCAGCCGACCGCGCTCGCGCCGTCAACGGCCCCATAAAAGATTTTCTTGAAATTTTCTTTTTCGCCTATAAGTCCCGGCCAGCGCTCTCTGCAAAATTTTAGAAATTTTTTTTTTTGAAAAATTTTTTTTTTGAAAATTTTTTTTTTTCTTTCAAAAGTTCCGTCCAGCGCTCTCTGCTGAAATTTTTGGATTTTGGAAATTTTGTCTTTCGGGTGGCGCTGGATGTCGATCGAGCGCGCCGCCGTAGTCCAGCCGACCGCCCGCGCGCCGTCGCCGGCCGGGTAGCGCTCGGTACATTTCGCCCCGCTCGACGACGGGAGACTCGCGCTGTCGATCGAGCGCGCCGCCGGAGTCCAGCCGACCGCCCGCGCGCCGTCGCCGGCCGGGTAGCGCTCGGTAGATTTCGCCCCGCTCGACGACGGGAGACCCGCGCTGTCGATCGAACGCGCCGCCGGAGTCCAGCCGACAGCCCGCGCGCCGTCGCCGGCCGGGTAGCGCTCGGTACATTTCGCCCCGCTCGACGACGGGAGACCCGCGCTGTCGATCGAGCGCGCCGCCGGAGTCCAGCCGACCGCGCTCGCGCCGTCAACGGCCCCATAAAAGATTTTCTTGAAATTTTCTTTTTCGCCTATAAGTCCCGGCCAGCGCTCTCTGCAAAATTTCAGAAATTTTTTTTTTTGAAAAATTTTTTTTTTGAAAATTTTTTTTTCTTTCAAAAGTTCCGTCCAGCGCTCTCTGCTGAAATTTTTGAATTTTGGAAATTTTGTCTTTCGGGTGGCGCTGGATGTCGATCGAGCGCGCCGCCGTAGTCCAGCCGACCGCCCGCGCGCCGTCGCCGGCCGGGTAGCGCTCGGTACATTTCGCCCCGCTCGACGACGGGAGACTCGCGCTGTCGATCGAGCGCGCCGCCGGAGTCCAGCCGACCGCCCGCGCGCCGTCGCCGGCCGGGTAGCGCTCGGTAGATTTCGCCCCGCTCGACGACGGGAGACCCGCGCTGTCGATCGAGCGCGCCGCCGGAGTCCAGCCGACAGCCCGCGCGCCGTCGCCGGCCGGGTAGCGCTCGGTACATTTCGCCCCGCTCGACGACGGGAGACCCGCGCTGTCGATCGAGCGCGCCGCCGGAGTCCAGCCGACCGCGCTCGCGCCGTCAACGGCCCCATAAAAGATTTTCTTGAAATTTTCTTTTTCGCCTATAAGTCCCGGCCAGCGCTCTCTGCAAAATTTTAGAAATTTTTTTTTTTGAAAAATTTTTTTTTTGAAAATTTTTTTTTTCTTTCAAAAGTTCCGTCCAGCGCTCTCTGCTGAAATTTTTGGATTTTGGAAATTTTGTCTTTCGGGTGGCGCTGGATGTCGATCGAGCGCGCCGCCGTAGTCCAGCCGACCGCCCGCGCGCCGTCGCCGGCCGGGTAGCGCTCGGTAGATTTCGCCCCGCTCGACGACGGGAGACCCGCGCTGTCGATCGAACGCGCCGCCGGAGTCCAGCCGACAGCCCGCGCGCCGTCGCCGGCCGGGTAGCGCTCGGTACATTTCGCCCCGCTCGACGACGGGAGACCCGCGCTGTCGATCGAGCGCGCCGCCGGAGTCCAGCCGACCGCGCTCGCGCCGTCAACGGCCCCATAAAAGATTTTCTTGAAATTTTCTTTTTCGCCTATAAGTCCCGGCCAGCGCTCTCTGCAAAATTTTAGAAATTTTTTTTTTTGAAAAATTTTTTTTTTGAAAAATTTTTTTTTCTTTCAAAAGTTCCGTCCAGCGCTCTCTGCTGAAATTTTTGGATTTTGGAAATTTTGTCTTTCGGGTGGCGCTGGATGTCGATCGAGCGCGCCGCCGTAGTCCAGCCGACCGCCCGCGCGCCGTCGCCGGTCGGGTAGCGCTCGGTACATTTCGCCCCGCTCGACGACGGGAGACTCGCGCTGTCGATCGAGCGCGCCGCCGGAGTCCAGCCGACCGCGCTCGCGCCGTCAACGGCCCCATAAAAGATTTTCTTGAAATTTTCTTTTTCGCCTATAAGTCCCGGCCAGCGCTCTCTGCAAAATTTCAGAAATTTTTTTTTTTGAAAAATTTTTTTTTTGAAAAATTTTTTTTTCTTTCAAAAGTTCCGTCCAGCGCTCTCTGCTGAAATTTTTGAAATTTTTTGTCTTCGAGCGGGGAAATATACCGATCGCCACCCGTCCGTCGGCGCGGAGCGGGAGTAGAGAGCGCTCACCGGGCAGCCGGCCTGTTAGCGCTCTCTACTCCCGCTCGCCGCCGACGGACGGGTGACGATCGATAAATTTGTCGACCCGACGACGGCCGCCCGGTTAGCGTTCTCTACTCCCGCTCGCCGCCGACGGACGGG
>CAXIES010000662.1:0-58765 GCA_964023965.1 Melinopterus prodromus | reverse complement strand
GACTTTTTAGTTGGGTTCGTATTTTTTACCCGGACTTTTAGTTGGGTTCGTAATTTTACCCGGAGTTTTAGTTGGGTTCGTAATTTTACCCGGAGTTTTACTTGGGTTCGTAATTTTACCCGGACTTTTTAGTTGGGTTCGTATTTTTTACCCGGAGTTTTAGTTGGGTTCGTAATTTTACCCGGACTTTTTAGTTGGGTTCGTATTTTTTACCCGGACTTTTAGTTGGGTTCGTAATTTTGCCCGGAGTTTTAGTTGGGTTCGTATTTTTTACCCGGAGTTTTAGTTGGGTTCGTATTTTTTACCCGGAGTTTTAGTTGGGTTCGTATTTTTACCCGGAGTTTTAGTTGTGTTGGTAATTTTACCCGGAGTTTTAGTTGGGTTCATATTTTTTACCGGACTTTTTAGTTGGGTTCGTATTTTTTACCCGGAGTTTTAGTTGGGTTCGTACTTTTTATCCGGAGTATTAGTTGGGTTCGTATTTTTACCCGGAGTTTTAGTTGGGTTCGTATTTTTACCCGGAGTTTTAGTTGGGTTCGTATTTTTTACCCGGACTTTTTAGTTAGGTTAGTATTTTTGCCCGGAGTTTTAGTTGGGTTCGTATTTTTTACCCGGACTTTTTATTTAGGTTAGTATTTTTGCCCGGAGTTTTAGTTGGGTTCGTATTTTTTACCCGGAGTTTTAGTTGGGTTCGTATTTTTTACCCGGAGTTTTAGTTGGGTTCGTATTTTTACCCGGAGTTTTAGTTGGGTTCGTATTTTTACCCGGAGTTTTAGTTGGGTTCGTATTTTTTACCCGGAATTTTAGTTGGGTTCGTATTTTTACCCGGAGCTTTAGTTAGGTTCGTATTTTTACCCGGAGTTTTAGTTGGGTTCGTATTTTTTACCCGGACTTTTTAGTTGGGTTAGTATTTTTGCCCGGAGTTTTAGTTGGGTTCGTATTTTTTTACCCGGAGCTTTAGTTGGGTTCGTATTTTTACCCGGAGTTTTAGTTGGGTTCGTATTTTTTACCCGGACTTTTTAGTTGGGTTAGTATTTTTGCCCAGAGTTTTAGTTGGGTTCGTATTTTTTTACCCGGAGTATTAGTTGGGTTCTAATTGTTACCCGGACTTATTTGTTTGGTTCGTATTTTTTACCCGGAGTTTTAGTTGGGTTCGTAATTTTACCCGCACTTTTTAGTTGGGTTCGTAATTTTACCTGGAGTTTTAGTTGGGTTCGTAATTTTACCCGGAGTTTTAGTAGGGTTCGTAATTTTACCCGGAGTTTTAGTTGGGTTCGTAATTTTACCCGGAGTTTTAGTTGGGTTCGTAATTTTACCCGGACTTTTTAGTTGTGTTCGTATTTTTTACCCGGACTTTTAGTTGGGTTCGTAATTTTACCCGGAGTTTTAGTTGGGTTCGTAATTTTACCCGGAGTTTTAGTTGAGTTCGTAATTTTACCCGGAGTTTTAGTTGGGTTAGTAATTTTACCCGGACTTTTTATTTGGGTTCGTAATTTTACCCGGACTTTTTAGTTGGGTTCGTAATTTTACCCGGAGTTTTAGTTGGGTTCGTAATTTTACCCGGAGTTTTACTTGGGTTCGTAATTTTACCCGGACTTTTTAGTTGGGTTCGTATTTTTACCCGGAGTTTTAGTTGGGTTCGTATTTTTTACCCGGAGTTTTTAGTTGGGTTAGTATTTTTGCCCGGGGTTTTAGTTGGGTTCGTATTTTTTACCCGGAGTTTTAGTTGGGTTCGTATTTTTTACCCGGAATTTTAGTTGGGTTCGTATTTTTACCCGGAGCTTTAGTTGGGTTCGTATTTTTACCCGGAGTTTTAGTTGGGTTCGTATTTTTTACCCGGACTTTTAGTTGGGTTCGTAATTTTACCCGGAGTTTTAGTTGGGTTCGTAATTTTACCCGGAGTTTTAGTTGGGTTCGTAATTTTACCCGGAGTTTTAGTTGGGTTCGTAATTTTACCCAGAGTTTTACTTGGGTTCGTAATTTTACCCGGAGTTTTAGTTGGGTTCGTAATTTTACCCGGAGTTTTAGTTGGGTTCGTAATTTTACCCGGACTTTTTAGTTGGGTTCGTTTTTTTTACTCGGACTTTTAGTTGGGTTCGTAATTTTATCCGGAGTTTTAGTTGGGTTCGTATTTTTACCCGGAGTTTTAGTTGGGTTCGTATTTTTTACCCGGAATTTTAGTTGGGTTCGTATTTTTACCCGGAGCTTTAGTTGGGTTCGTATTTTTACCCGGAGTTTTAGTTGGGTTCGTATTTTTTATCCGGACTTTTAGTTGGGTTCGTAATTTTACCCGGAGTTTTAGTTGGGTTCGTAATTTTACCCGGAGTTTCACTTGGGTTCGTAATTTTACCCGGACTTTTTAGTTGGGTTCGTATTTTTTACCCGGACTTTTAGTTGGGCTCGTAATTTTACCCGGACTTTTTAGTTGGGTTCGTATTTTTTACCCGGACTTTTAGTTGGGTTCGTAATTTTACCCGGAGTTTTAGTTGGGTTCGTAATTTTACCCGGAGTTTTACTTGGGTTCGTAATTTTACCCGGACTTTTTAGTTGGGTTCGTATTTTTTACCCGGAGTTTTAGTTGGGTTCGTAATTTTACCCGGAGTTTTAGTTGGGTTCGTAATTTTACCCGGAGTTTTACTTGGGTTCGTAATTTTACCCGGACTTTTTAGTTGGGTTCGTATTTTTTACCCGGACTTTTAGTTGGGCTCGTAATTTTACCCGGACTTTTTAGTTGGGTTCGTATTTTTTACCCGGACTTTTAGTTGGGTTCGTAATTTTACCCGGAGTTTTAGTTGGGTTCGTAATTTTACCCGGAGTTTTACTTGGGTTCGTAATTTTACCCGGACTTTTTAGTTGGGTTCGTATTTTTTACCCGGAGTTTTAGTTGGGTTCGTAATTTTACCCGGAGTTTTAGTTGGGTTCGTAATTTTACCCGGAGTTTTAGTTGGGTTCGTAATTTTACCCGGACTTTTTAGTTGTGTTCGTATTTTTTACCCGGACTTTTAGTTGGGTTTGTAATTTTACCCGGAGTTTTAGTTGGGTTCGTAATTTTACCAGGAGTTTTAGTTGAGTTCGTAATTTTACCCGGAGTTTTAGTTGGGTTAGTAATTTTACCCGGTCTTTTTATTTGGGTTCGTAATTTTACCCGGACTTTTTAGTTGGGTTCGTAATTTTACCCGGAGTTTTAGTTGGGTTCGTAATTTTACCCGGAGTTTTACTTGGGTTCGTAATTTTACCCGGACTTTTTAGTTGGGTTCGTATTTTTTACCCGGACTTTTAGTTGGGTTCGTAATTTTACCCGGAGTTTTAGTTGGGTTCGTAATTTTACCCGGAGTTTTAGTTGGGTTCGTAATTTTACCCGGAGTTTTAGTTGGGTTCGTAATTTTACCCGGAGTTTTAGTTGGGTTCGTAATTTTACCCGGACTTTTTAGTTGGGTTCGTTTTTTTTACTCGGACTTTTAGTTGGGTTCGTAATTTTATCCGGAGTTTTAGTTGGGTTCGTATTTTTACCCGGAGTTTTAGTTGGGTTCGTATTTTTTACCCGGAATTTTAGTTGGGTTCGTATTTTTACCCGGAGCTTTAGTTGGGTTCGTATTTTTACCCGGAGTTTTAGGTGGGTTCGTATTTTTTACCCGGACTTTTAGTTGGGTTCGTAATTTTACCCGGAGTTTTAGTTGGGTTCGTAATTTTACCCGGAGTTTCACTTGGGTTCGTAATTTTACCCGGACTTTTTAGTTGGGTTCGTATTTTTTACCCGGACTTTTAGTTGGGCTCGTAATTTTACCCGGACTTTTTAGTTGGGTTCGTATTTTTTACCCGGACTTTTAGTTGGGTTCGTAATTTTACCCGGAGTTTTAGTTGGGTTCGTAATTTTACCCGGAGTTTTACTTGGGTTCGTAATTTTACCCGGACTTTTTAGTTGGGTTCGTATTTTTTACCCGGAGTTTTAGTTGGGTTCGTAATTTTACCCGGACTTTTTAGTTGGGTTCGTATTTTTTACCCGGACTTTTAGTTGGGTTCGTAATTTTGCCCGGAGTTTTAGTTGGGTTCGTATTTTTTACCCGGAGTTTTAGTTGGGTTCGTATTTTTTACCCGGAGTTTTAGTTGGGTTCGTATTTTTACCCGGAGTTTTAGTTGTGTTGGTAATTTTACCCGGAGTTTTAGTTGGGTTCATATTTTTTACCGGACTTTTTAGTTGGGTTCGTATTTTTTACCCGGAGTTTTAGTTGGGTTCGTACTTTTTATCCGGAGTATTAGTTGGGTTCGTATTTTTACCCGGAGTTTTAGTTGGGTTCGTATTTTTACCCGGAGTTTTAGTTGGGTTCGTATTTTTTACCCGGACTTTTTAGTTAGGTTAGTATTTTTGCCCGGAGTTTTAGTTGGGTTCGTATTTTTTACCCGGAGTTTTAGTTGGGTTCGTATTTTTTACCCGGAGTTTTAGTTGGGTTCGTATTTTTACCCGGAGTTTTAGTTGGGTTCGTATTTTTACCCGGAGTTTTAGTTGGGTTCGTATTTTTTACCCGGAATTTTAGTTGGGTTCGTATTTTTACCGGAGCTTTAGTTGGGTTCGTATTTTTACCCGGAGTTTTAGTTGGGTTCGTATTTTTTACCCGGACTTTTTAGTTGGGTTAGTATTTTTGCCCGGAGTTTTAGTTGGGTTCGTATTTTTTTACCCGGAGCTTTAGTTGGGTTCGTATTTTTACCCGGAGTTTTAGTTGGGTTCGTATTTTTTACCCGGACTTTTTAGTTGGGTTAGTATTTTTGCCCAGAGTTTTAGTTGGGTTCGTATTTTTTTACCCGGAGTATTAGTTGGGTTCTAATTGTTACCCGGACTTATTTGTTTGGTTCGTATTTTTTACCCGGAGTTTTAGTTGGGTTCGTAATTTTACCCGCACTTTTTAGTTGGGTTCGTAATTTTACCTGGAGTTTTAGTTGGGTTCGTAATTTTACCCGGAGTTTTAGTAGGGTTCGTAATTTTACCCGGAGTTTTAGTTGGGTTCGTAATTTTACCCGGAGTTTTAGTTGGGTTCGTAATTTTACCCGGACTTTTTAGTTGTGTTCGTATTTTTTACCCGGACTTTTAGTTGGGTTCGTAATTTTACCCGGAGTTTTAGTTGGGTTCGTAATTTTACCCGGAGTTTTAGTTGAGTTCGTAATTTTACCCGGAGTTTTAGTTGGGTTAGTAATTTTACCCGGACTTTTTATTTGGGTTCGTAATTTTACCCGGACTTTTTAGTTGGGTTCGTAATTTTACCCGGAGTTTTAGTTGGGTTCGTAATTTTACCCGGAGTTTTACTTGGGTTCGTAATTTTACCCGGACTTTTTAGTTGGGTTCGTATTTTTACCCGGAGTTTTAGTTGGGTTCGTATTTTTTACCCGGAGTTTTTAGTTGGGTTAGTATTTTTGCCCGGGGTTTTAGTTGGGTTCGTATTTTTTACCCGGAGTTTTAGTTGGGTTCGTGTTTTTTACCCGGAATTTTAGTTGGGTTCGTATTTTTACCCGGAGCTTTAGTTGGGTTCGTATTTTTACCCGGAGTTTTAGTTGGGTTCGTATTTTTTACCCGGACTTTTAGTTGGGTTCGTAATTTTACCCGGAGTTTTAGTTGGGTTCGTAATTTTACCCGGAGTTTTAGTTGGGTTCGTAATTTTACCCGGAGTTTTAGTTGGGTTCGTAATTTTACCCGGAGTTTTACTTGGGTTCGTAATTTTACCCGGAGTTTTAGTTGGGTTCGTAATTTTACCCGGAGTTTTAGTTGGGTTCGTAATTTTACCCGGACTTTTTAGTTGGGTTCGTTTTTTTTACTCGGACTTTTAGTTGGGTTCGTAATTTTATCCGGAGTTTTAGTTGGGTTCCTATTTTTACCCGGAGTTTTAGTTGGGTTCGTATTTTTTACCCGGAATTTTAGTTGGGTTCGTATTTTTACCCGGAGCTTTAGTTGGGTTCGTATTTTTACCCGGAGTTTTAGTTGGGTTCGTATTTTTTACCCGGACTTTTAGTTGGGTTCGTAATTTTACCCGGAGTTTTAGTTGGGTTCGTAATTTTACCCGGAGTTTCGCTTGGGTTCGTAATTTTACCCGGACTTTTTAGTTGGGTTCGTATTTTTTACCCGGACTTTTAGTTGGGCTCGTAATTTTACCCGGACTTTTTAGTTGGGTTCGTATTTTTTACCCGGACTTTTAGTTGGGTTCGTAATTTTACCCGGAGTTTTAGTTGGGTTCGTAATTTTACCCGGAGTTTTACTTGGGTTCGTAATTTTACCCGGGCTTTTTAGTTGGGTTCGTATTTTTTACCCGGAGTTTTAGTTGGGTTCGTAATTTTACCCGGACTTTTTAGTTGGGTTCGTATTTTTTACCCGGACTTTTAGTTGGGTTCGTAATTTTGCCCGGAGTTTTAGTTGGGTTCGTATTTTTTACCCGGAGTTTTAGTTGGATTCGTATTTTTTACCCGGAGTTTTAGTTGGGTTCGTATTTTTACCCGGAGTTTTAGTTGTGTTGGTAATTTTACCCGGAGTTTTAGTTGGGTTCATATTTTTTACCGGACTTTTTAGTTGGGTTCGTATTTTTTACCCGGAGTTTTAGTTGGGTTCGTACTTTTTATCCGGAGTATTAGTTGGGTTCGTATTTTTACCCGGAGTTTTAGTTGGGTTCGTATTTTTACCCGGAGTTTTAGTTGGGTTCGTATTTTTTACCCGGACTTTTTAGTTAGGTTAGTATTTTTGCCCGGAGTTTTAGTTGGGTTCGTATTTTTTACCCGGAGTTTTAGTTGGGTTCGTATTTTTTACCCGGAGTTTTAGTTGGGTTCGTATTTTTACCCGGAGTTTTAGTTGGGTTCGTATTTTTACCCGGAGTTTTAGTTGGGTTCTTATTTTTTACCCGGAATTTTAGTTGGGTTCGTATTTTTACCCGGAGCTTTAGTTGGGTTCGTATTTTTACCCGGAGTTTTAGTTGGGTTCGTATTTTTTACCGGGACTTTTTAGTTGGGTTAGTATTTTTGCCCGGAGTTTTAGTTGGGTTCGTATTTTTTTACCCGGAGCTTTAGTTGGGTTCGTATTTTTACCCGGAGTTTTAGTTGGGTTCGTATTTTTTACCCGGACTTTTTAGTTGGGTTAGTATTTTTGCCCAGAGTTTTAGTTGGGTTCGTATTTTTTTACCCGGACTATTAGTTGGGTTCTAATTGTTACCCGGACTTATTTGTTTGGTTCGTATTTTTTACCCGGAGTTTTAGTTGGGTTCGTAATTTTACCCGCACTTTTTAGTTGGGTTCGTAATTTTACCTGGAGTTTTAGTTGGGTTCGTAATTTTACCCGGAGTTTTAGTAGGGTTCGTAATTTTACCCGGAGTTTTAGTTGGGTTCGTAATTTTACCCGGAGTTTTAGTTGGGTTCGTAATTTTACCCGGAGTTTTAGTTGAGTTCGTAATTTTACCCGGAGTTTTAGTTGGGTTAGTAATTTTACCCGGACTTTTTATTTGGGTTCGTAATTTTACCCGGACTTTTTAGTTGGGTTCGTAATTTTACCCGGAGTTTTAGTTGGGTTCGTAATTTTACCCGGAGTTTTACTTGGGTTCGTTATTTTACCCGGACTTTTTAGTTGGGTTCGTATTTTTACCCGGAGTTTTAGTTGGGTTCGTATTTTTTACCCGGAGTTTTTAGTTGGGTTAGTATTTTTGCCCGGGGTTTTAGTTGGGTTCGTATTTTTTACCCGGAGTTTTAGTTGGGTTCGTATTTTTTACCCGGACTTTTTAGTTGGGTTAGTATTTTTGCCCGGAGTTTTAGTTGGGTTCGTATTTTTTAAACGGAGTTTTAGTTGGGTTCGTATTTTTACCCGGAGTTTTAGTTGGGTTCGTATTTTTACCCGGAGTTTTATTTGGGTTCGTATTTTTTACCCGGACTTTTTAGTTGGGTTAGTATTTTTGCCCGGAGTTTTAGTTGGGTTCGTATTTTTTTACCCGGAGTTTTAGTTGGGTTCTAAATGTTACCCGGACTTTTTTGTTTGGTTCGTATTTTTTACCCGGAGTTTTAGTTGGGTTCGTAATTTTACCCGCACTTTTTAGTTGGGTTCGTAATTTTACCCGGAGTTTTAGTTGGGTTCGTAATTTTACCCGGAGTTTTAGTTGGGTTCGTAATTTTACCCGGAGTTTTAGTTGGGTTCTTAATTTTACCCGGAGTTTTACTTGGGTTCGTAATTTTACGAGAACTTTTTAGTTGGGTTCGTATTTTTTACCCGGACTTTTAGTTGGGTTCGTAATTTTACCCGGAGTTTTGGTTGGGTTCGTAATTTTACCCGGAGTTTTAGTTGGGTTCGTAATTTTACCCGGAGTTTTACTTGGGTTCGTAATTTTACCTGGAGTTTTACTTGGGTTCGTAATTTTACCCGGAGTTTTAGTTGGGTTCGTAATTTTACCCGGAGTTTTAGTTGGGTTCGTAATTTTACCCGGACTTTTTAGTTAGGTTCGTATTTTTTACCCGGACTTTTAGTTGGGTTCGTAATTTTACCCGGAGTTTTAGTTGAGTTCGTAATTTTACCCGGAGTTTTAGTTGGGTTCGTAATTTTACCCGGACTTTTTAGTTGGGTTCGTAATTTTACCCGGACTTTTTAGTTGGGTTCGTAATTTTACCCGGACTTTTTAGTTGGGTTCGTAATTTTACCCGGAGTTTTAGTTGGGTTCGTAATTTTACCCGGACTTTTTAGTTGGGTTCGAATTTTTTACCCGGACTATTAGTTGGGTTCATAATTTTACCCGGAGTTTTAGTTGGGTTCGTAATTTTACCCGGACTTTTTAGTTGGGTTCGTATTTTTTACCCGGACTTTTAGTTGGGTTCGTAATTTTACCCGGAGTTTTAGTTGGGTTCGTAATTTTACCCGGAGTTTTAGTTGGGTTCGTAATTTTACCCGGAGTCTTGAGTTAATAGTTGGGTTCGTATTTTTACCCGGACTTTTAGTTGGGCTCGTAATTTTACCCGGAGTTTTAGTTGGGTTCGTAATTTTACCCGGAGTTTTAGTTGGGTTGGTAATTTTACCCGGAGTTTTACTTGGGTTCGTAATTTTACCCGGAGTTTTACTTGGGTTCGTAATTTTACCCGGAGTTTTAGTTGTGTTCGTAATTTTACCCGCAGTTTTAGTTGGGTTCGTAATTTTACCCGGACTTTTTAGTTGGGTTCGTATTTTTTACCCGGACTTTTAGTTGGGTTCGTAATTTTACCCGGAGTTTTAGTTGGGTTCGTAATTTTACCCGGAGTTTTAGTTGAGTTCGTAATTTTACCCGGAGTTTTAGTTGGGTTCGTAATTTTCCCGGACTTTTTAGTTGGGTTCGTAATTTTACCCGGACTTTTAGTTGGGTTCGTAATTTTGCCCGGAGTTTTAGTTGGGTTCGTATTTTTTACCCGGAGTTTTAGTTGGGTTCGTATTTTTTACCCGGAGTTTTAGTTGGGTTCGTATTTTTACCCGGAGTTTTAGTTGTGTTGGTAATTTTACCCGGAGTTTTAGTTGGGTTCATATTTTTTACCGGACTTTTTAGTTGAGTTCGTATTTTTTACCCGGAGTTTTAGTTGGGTTCGTACTTTTTATCCGGAGTATTAGTTGGGTTCGTATTTTTACCCGGAGTTTTAGTTGGGTTCGTATTTTTACCCGGAGTTTTAGTTGGGTTCGTATTTTTTACCCGGACTTTTTAGTTAGGTTAGTATTTTTGCCCGGAGTTTTAGTTGGGTTCGTATTTTTTACCCGGAGTTTTAGTTGGGTTCGTATTTTTTACCCGGAGTTTTAGTTGGGTTCGTATTTTTACCCGGAGTTTTAGTTGGGTTCGTATTTTTACCCGGAGTTTTAGTTGGGTTCGTATTTTTTACCCGGAATTTTAGTTGGGTTCGTATTTTTACCCGGAGCTTTAGTTGGGTTCGTATTTTTACCCGGAGTTTTAGTTGGGTTCGTATTTTTTACCCGGACTTTTTAGTTGGGTTAGTATTTTTGCCCGGAGTTTTAGTTGGGTTCGTATTTTTTTACCCGGAGCTTTAGTTGGGTTCGTATTTTTACCCGGAGTTTTAGTTGGGTTCGTATTTTTTACCCGGACTTTTTAGTTGGGTTAGTATTTTTGCCCAGAGTTGTAGTTGGGTTCGTATTTTTTTACCCGGACTATTAGTTGGGTTCTAATTGTTACCCGGACTTGTTTGTTTGGTTCGTATTTTTTACCCGGAGTTTTAGTTGGGTTCGTAATTTTACCCGCACTTTTTAGTTGGGTTCGTAATTTTACCTGGAGTTTTAGTTGGGTTCGTAATTTTACCCGGAGTTTTAGTAGGGTTCGTAATTTTACCCGGAGTTTTAGTTGGGTTCGTAATTTTACCCGGAGTTTTAGTTGGGTTCGTAATTTTACCCGGAGTTTTAGTTGAGTTCGTAATTTTACCCGGAGTTTTAGTTGGGTTAGTAATTTTACCCGGACTTTTTATTTGGGTTCGTAATTTTACCCGGACTTTTTAGTTGGGTTCGTAATTTTACCCGGAGTTTTAGTTGGGTTCGTAATTTTACCCGGAGTTTTACTTGGGTTCGTTATTTTACCCGGACTTTTTAGTTGGGTTCGTATTTTTACCCGGAGTTTTAGTTGGGTTCGTATTTTTTACCCGGAGTTTTTAGTTGGGTTAGTATTTTTGCCCGGGGTTTTAGTTGGGTTCGTATTTTTTACCCGGAGTTTTAGTTGGGTTCGTATTTTTTACCCGGACTTTTTAGTTGGGTTAGTATTTTTGCCCGGAGTTTTAGTTGGGTTCGTATTTTTTAAACGGAGTTTTAGTTGGGTTCGTATTTTTACCCGGAGTTTTAGTTGGGTTCGTATTTTTACCCGGAGTTTTATTTGGGTTCGTATTTTTTACCCGGACTTTTTAGTTGGGTTAGTATTTTTGCCCGGAGTTTTAGTTGGGTTCGTATTTTTTTACCCGGAGTTTTAGTTGGGTTCTAAATGTTACCCGGACTTTTTTGTTTGGTTCGTATTTTTTACCTGGAGTTTTAGTTGGGTTCGTAATTTTACCCGCACTTTTTAGTTGGGTTCGTAATTTTACCCGGAGTTTTAGTTGGGTTCGTAATTTTACCCGGAGTTTTAGTTGGGTTCGTAATTTTACCCGGAGTTTTAGTTGGGTTCTTAATTTTACCCGGAGTTTTACTTGGGTTCGTAATTTTACGAGAACTTTTTAGTTGGGTTCGTATTTTTTACCCGGACTTTTAGTTGGGTTCGTAATTTTACCCGGAGTTTTGGTTGGGTTCGTAATTTTACCCGGAGTTTTAGTTGGGTTCGTAATTTTACCCGGAGTTTTACTTGGGTTCGTAATTTTACCTGGAGTTTTACTTGGGTTCGTAATTTTACCCGGAGTTTTAGTTGGGTTCGTAATTTTACCCGGAGTTTTAGTTGGGTTCGTAATTTTACCCGGACTTTTTAGTTAGGTTCGTATTTTTTACCCGGACTTTTAGTTGGGTTCGTAGTTTTACCCGGAGTTTTAGTTGAGTTCGTAATTTTACCCGGAGTTTTAGTTGGGTTCGTAATTTTACCCGGACTTTTTAGTTGGGTTCGTAATTTTACCCGGACTTTTTAGTTGGGTTCGTAATTTTACCCGGACTTTTTAGTTGGGTTCGTAATTTTACCCGGAGTTTTAGTTGGGTTCGTAATTTTACCCGGACTTTTTAGTTGGGTTCGAATTTTTTACCCGGACTTTTAGTTGGGTTCATAATTTTACCCGGAGTTTTAGTTGGGTTCGTAATTTTACCCGGACTTTTTAGTTGGGTTCGTATTTTTTACCCGGACTTTTAGTTGGGTTCGTAATTTTACCCGGAGTTTTAGTTGGGTTCGTAATTTTACCCGGAGTTTTAGTTGGGTTCGTAATTTTACCCGGAGTCTTGAGTTAATAGTTGGGTTCGTATTTTTACCCGGACTTTTAGTTGGGCTCGTAATTTTACCCGGAGTTTTAGTTGGGTTCGTAATTTTACCCGGAGTTTTAGTTGGGTTGGTAATTTTACCCGGAGTTTTACTTGGGTTCGTAATTTTACCCGGAGTTTTACTTGGGTTCGTAATTTTACCCGGAGTTTTAGTTGTGTTCGTAATTTTACCCGCAGTTTTAGTTGGGTTCGTAATTTTACCCGGACTTTTTAGTTGGGTTCGTAATTTTACCCGGACTTTTTAGTTGGGTTCGTATTTTTTACCCGGAGTTTTAGTTGGGTTCGTAATTTTACCCGGAGTTTTAGTTGGGTTCGTAATTTTACCCGGACTTTTTAGTTGGGTTCGTATTTTTTACCCGGACTTTTAGTTGGGTTCGTAATTTTACCCGGAGTTTTAGTTGGGTTCGAATTTTTTACCCGCAGTTTTAGTTGGGTTCGTATTTTTTACCCGGAGTTTTAGTTGGGTTCGTATTTTTACCCGGAGTTTTAGTTGTGTTGGTAATTTTACCCGGAGTTTTAGTTGGGTTCATATTTTTTACCCGGAGTTTTAGTTGGGTTCGTATTTTTACCCGGAGTTTTAGTTGGGTTCGTATTTTTACCCGGAGTTTTAGTTGGGTTCGTATTTTTTACCCGGACTTTTTAGTTGGGTTAGTATTTTTGCCCGGAGTTTTAGTTGGGTTCGTATTTTTTACCCGGACTTTTAGTTGGGTTCGTAATTTTACCCGGAGTTTTAGTTGGGTTCATAATTTTTCCCGGAGTTTCACTTGGGTTCGTAATTTTACCGGGACTTTTTAGTTGGGTTCGTATTTTTTGCCCGGGCTTTTAGTTGGGTTCGTAATTTTACCCGGACTTTTTAGTTGGGTTCGTATTTTTTACCCGGACTTTTAGTTGGGTTCGTAATTCTACCCGGAGTTTTAGTTGGGTTCGTAATTTTACCCGGAGTTTTACTTGGGTTCGTAATTTTACCCGGACTTTTTAGTTGGGTTCGTATTTTTTACCCGGAGTTTTAGTTGGGTTCGTAATTTTACCCGGACTTTTTAGTTGGGTTCGTATTTTTTACCCGGACTTTTAGTTGGGTTCGTAATTTTACCCGGAGTTTTAGTTGGGTTCGTATTTTTTACCCGGAGTTTTAGTTGGGTTCGTATTTTTTACCCGGAGTTTTAGTTGGGTTCGTATTTTTACCCGGAGTTTTAGTTGTGTTGGTAATTTTACCCGGAGTTTTAGTTGGGTTCATATTTTTTACCGGACTTTTTAGTTGGGTTCGTATTTTTTACCCGGAGTTTTAGTTGGGTTCGTATTTCTTATCCGGAGTATTAGTTGGGTTCGTATTTTTGCCCGGAGTTTTAGTTGGGTTCGTATTTTTACCCGGAGTTTTAGTTGGGTTCGTATTTTTTACAAGGACTTTTTAGTTGGGTTAGTATTTTTGCCCGGAGTTTTAGTTGGGTTCGTATTTTTTACCCGGAGTTTTAGTTGGGTTCGTATTTTTTACCCGGAGTTTTAGTTGGGTTCGTATTTTTACCCGGAGTTTTAGTTGGGTTCGTATTTTTACCCGGAGTTTTAGTTGGGTTCGTATTTTTTACCCGGAATTTTAGTTGGGTTCGTATTTTTACCCGGAGCTTTAGTTGGGTTCGTATTTTTACCCGGAGTTTTAGTTGGGTTCGTATTTTTTACCCGGACTTTTAGTTGGGTTCGTAATTTTACCCGGAGTTTTAGTTGGGTTCGTAATTTTACCCGAAGTTTCACTTGGGTTCGTAATTTTACCCGGACTTTTTAGTTGGGTTTGTATTTTTTACCCGGACTTTTAGTTGGGTTCGTAATTTTACCCGGACTTTTTAGTTGGGTTCGTATTTTTTACCCGGACTTTTAGTTGGGTTCGTAATTTTACCCGGAGTTTTAGTTGGGTTCGTAATTTTACCCGGAGTTTTACTTGGGTTCGTAATTTTACCCGGACTTTTTAGTTGGGTTCGTATTTTTTACCCGGAGTTTTAGTTGGGTTCGTAATTTTACCCGGACTTTTAGTTGGGTTCGTATTTTTTACCCGGACTTTTAGTTGGGTTCGTAATTTTACCCGGAGTTTTAGTTGGGTTCGTATTTTTTACCCGGAGTTTTAGTTGGGTTCGTATTTTTTACCCGGAGTTTTAGTTGGGTTCGTATTTTTACCCGGAGTTTTAGTTGTGTTGGTAATTTTACCCGGAGTTTTAGTTGGGTTCATATTTTTTACCGGACTTTTTAGTTGGGTTCGTATTTTTTACCCGGAGTTTTAGTTGGGTTCGTATTTTTTATCCGGAGTATTAGTTGGGTTCGTATTTTTACCCGGAGTTTTAGTTGGGTTCGTATTTTTACCCGGAGTTTTAGTTGGGTTCGTATTTTTTACCCGGACTTTTTAGTTGGGTTAGTATTTTTGCCCGGAGTTTTAGTTGGGTTCGTATTTTTTACCCGGAGTTTTAGTTGGTTTCGTATTTTTTACCCGGAGTTTTAGTTGGGTTCGTATTTTTACCCGGAGTTTTAATTGGGTTCGTATTTTTACCCAGAGTTTTAGTTGGGTTCGTATTTTTTACCCGGAATTTTAGTTGGGTTCGTATTTTTACCCGGAGCTTTAGTTGGGTTCGTATTTTTACCCGGAGTTTTAGTTGAGTTCGTATTTTTTACCCGGACTTTTTAGTTGGGTTAGTATTTTTGCCCGGAGTTTTAGTTGGGTTCGTATTTTTTTACCCGGAGTTTTAGTTGGGTTCTAAATGTTACCCGGACTTATTTGTTTGGTTCGTATTTTTTACCCGGAGTTTTAGTTGGGTTCGTAATTTTACCCGCACTTTTTAGTTGGGTTCGTAATTTTACCTGGAGTTTTAGTTGGGTTCGTAATTTTACCCGGAGTTTTAGTTGGGTTCGTAATTTTACCCGGAGTTTTAGTTGGGTTCGTAATTTTACCCGGAGTTTTAGTTGGGTTCGTAATTTTACCCGGACTTTTTAGTTGTGTTCGTATTTTTTACCCGGACTTTTAGTTGGGTTCGTAATTTTACCCGGAGTTTTAGTTGGGTTCGTAATTTTACCCGGAGTTTTAGTTGAGTTCGTAATTTTACCCGGAGTTTTAGTTGGGTTAGTAATTTTACCCGGACTTTTTATTTGGGTTCGTAATTTTACCTGGACTTTTTAGTTGGGTTCGTAATTTTACCCGGAGTTTTAGTTGGGTTCGTAATTTTACCCGGAGTTTTACTTGGGTTCGTAATTTTACCCGGACTTTTTAGTTGGGTTCGTATTTTTTACCCGGACTTTTAGTTGGGTTCGTAATTTTACCCGGAGTTTTAGTTGGGTTCGTAATTTTACCCGAAGTTTCACTTGGGCTCGTAATTTTACCCGGACTTTTTAGTTGGGTTCGTATTTTTTACCCGGACTTTTAGTTGGGTTCGTAAATTTACCCGGAATTTTTAGTTGGGTTCGTATTTTTTACCCGGACTTTTAGTTGGGTTCGTAATTTTACCCGGAGTTTTAGTTGGGTTCGTAATTTTACCCGGAGTTTTACTTGGGTTCGTAATTTTACCCGGACTTTTTAGTTGGGTTCGTATTTTTTACCCGGAGTTTTAGTTGGGTTCGTAATTTTACCCGGACTTTTTAGTTGGGTTCGTATTTTTTACCCGGACTTTTAGTTGGGTTCGTAATTTTACCCGGAGTTTTAGTTGGGTTCGTATTTTTTACCCGGAGTTTTAGTTGGGTTCGTATTTTTTACCCGGAGTTTTAGTTGGGTTCGTATTTTTACCCGGAGTTTTAGTTGTGTTGGTAATTTTACCCGGAGTTTTAGTTGGGTTCATATTTTTTACCGGACTTTTTAGTTGGGTTCGTATTTTTTACCCGGAGTTTTAGTTGGGTTCGTATTTTTACCCGGACTTTTTAGTTGGGTTCGTATTTTTTACCCGGACTTTTAGTTGGGTTCGTAATTTTACCCGGAGTTTTAGTTGGGTTCGTAATTTTACCCGGAGTTTTAGTTGGGTTCGTAATTTTACCCGGAGTCTTGAGTTAATAGTTGGGTTCGTATTTTTACCCGGACTTTTAGTTGGGCTCGTAATTTTACCCGGAGTTTTAGTTGGGTTCGTAATTTTACCCGGAGTTTTAGTTGGGTTGGTAATTTTACCCGGAGTTTTACTTGGGTTCGTAATTTTACCCGGAGTTTTACTTGGGTTCGTAATTTTACCCGGAGTTTTAGTTGTGTTCGTAATTTTACCCGCAGTTTTAGTTGGGTTCGTAATTTTACCCGGACTTTTTAGTTGGGTTCGTATTTTTTACCCGGACTTTTAGTTGGGTTCGTAATTTTACCCGGAGTTTTAGTTGGGTTCGTAATTTTACCCGGAGTTTTAGTTGAGTTCGTAATTTTACCCGGAGTTTTAGTTGGGTTCGTAATTTTACCCGGACTTTTTAGTTGGGTTCGTAATTTTACCCGGACTTTTTAGTTGGGTTCGTATTTTTTACCCGGACTTTTAGTTGGGTTCGTAATTTTACCCGGAGTTTTAGTTGGGTTCGAATTTTTTACCCGCAGTTTTAGTTGGGTTCGTATTTTTTACCCGGAGTTTTAGTTGGATTCGTATTTTTACCCGGAGTTTTAGTTGTGTTGGTAATTTTACCCGGAGTTTTAGTTGGGTTCATATTTTTTACCCGGAGTTTTAGTTGGGTTCGTATTTTTACCCGGAGTTTTAGTTGGGTTCGTATTTTTACCCGGAGTTTTAGTTGGGTTCGTATTTTTTACCCGGACTTTTTAGTTGGGTTAGTATTTTTGCCCGGAGTTTTAGTTGGGTTCGTATTTTTTACCCGGACTTTTAGTTGGGTTCGTAATTTTACCCGGAGTTTTAGTTGGGTTCATAATTTTTCCCGGAGTTTCACTTGGGTTCGTAATTTTACCGGGACTTTTTAGTTGGGTTCGTATTTTTTGCCCGGACTTTTAGTTGGGTTCGTAATTTTACCCGGACTTTTTAGTTGGGTTCGTATTTTTTACCCGGACTTTTAGTTGGGTTCGTAATTCTACCCGGAGTTTTAGTTGGGTTCGTAATTTTACCCGGAGTTTTACTTGGGTTCGTAATTTTACACGGACTTTTTAGTTGGGTTCGTATTTTTTACCCGGAGTTTTAGTTGGGTTCGTAATTTTGCCCGGACTTTTTAGTTGGGTTCGTATTTTTTACCCGGACTTTTAGTTGGGTTCGTAATTTTACCCGGAGTTTTAGTTGGGTTCGTATTTTTTACCCGGAGTTTTAGTTGGGTTCGTATTTTTTACCCGGAGTTTTAGTTGGGTTCGTATTTTTACCCGGAGTTTTAGTTGTGTTGGTAATTTTACCCGGAGTTTTAGTTGGGTTCATATTTTTTACCGGACTTTTTAGATGGGTTCGTATTTTTTACCCGGAGTTTTAGTTGGGTTCGTATTTCTTATCCGGAGTATTAGTTGGGTTCGTATTTTTGCCCGGAGTTTTAGTTGGGTTCGTATTTTTACCCGGAGTTTTAGTTGGGTTCGTATTTTTTACAAGGACTTTTTAGTTGGGTTAGTATTTTTGCCCGGAGTTTTAGTTGGGTTCGTATTTTTTACCCGGAGTTTTAGTTGGGTTCGTATTTTTTACCCGGAGTTTTAGTTGGGTTCGTATTTTTACCCGGAGTTTTAGTTGGGTTCGTATTTTTACCCGGAGTTTTAGTTGGGTTCGTATTTTTTACCCGGAATTTTAGTTGGGTTCGTATTTTTACCCGGAGCTTTAGTTGGGTTCGTATTTTTACCCGGAGTTTTAGTTGGGTTCGTATTTTTTACCCGGACTTTTAGTTGGGTTCGTAATTTTACCCGGAGTTTTAGTTGGGTTCGTAATTTTACCCGAAGTTTCACTTGGGTTCGTAATTTTACCCGGACTTTTTAGTTGGGTTCGTATTTTTTACCCGGACTTTTAGTTGGGTTCGTAATTTTACCCGGACTTTTTAGTTGGGTTCGTATTTTTTACCCGGACTTTTAGTTGGGTTCGTAATTTTACCCGGAGTTTTAGTTGGGTTCGTAATTTTACCCGGAGTTTTACTTGGGTTCGTAATTTTACCCGGACTTTTTAGTTGGGTTCGTATTTTTTACCCGGAGTTTTAGTTGGGTTCGTAATTTTACCCGGACTTTTTAGTTGGGTTCGTATTTTTTACCCGGACTTTTAGTTGGGTTCGTAATTTTACCCGGAGTTTTAGTTGGGTTCGTATTTTTTACCCGGAGTTTTAGTTGGGTTCGTATTTTTTACCCGGAGTTTTAGTTGGGTTCGTATTTTTACCCGGAGTTTTAGTTGTGTTGGTAATTTTACCCGGAGTTTTAGTTGGGTTCATATTTTTTACCGGACTTTTTAGTTGGGTTCGTATTTTTTACCCGGAGTTTTAGTTGGGTTCGTATTTTTTATCCGGAGTATTAGTTGGGTTCGTATTTTTACCCGGAGTTTTAGTTGGGTTCGTATTTTTACCCGGAGTTTTAGTTGGGTTCGTATTTTTTACCCGGACTTTTTAGTTGGGATAGTATTTTTGCCCGGAGTTTTAGTTGGGTTCGTATTTTTTACCCGGAGTTTTAGTTGGTTTCGTATTTTTTACCCGGAGTTTTAGTTGGGTTCGTATTTTTACCCGGAGTTTTAGTTGTGTTCGTATTTTTACCCAGAGTTTTAGTTGGGTTCGTATTTTTTACCCGGAATTTTAGTTGGGTTCGTATTTTTACCCGGAGCTTTAGTTGGGTTCGTATTTTTACCCGGAGTTTTAGTTGAGTTCGTATTTTTTACCCGGACTTTTTAGTTGGGTTAGTATTTTTGCCCGGAGTTTTAGTTGGGTTCGTATTTTTTTACCCGGAGTTTTAGTTGGGTTCTAAATGTTACCCGGACTTATTTGTTTGGTTCGTATTTTTTACCCGGAGTTTTAGTTGGGTTCGTATTTTTTACCCGGAGTTTTAGTTGGGTTCGTATTTTTTACCCGGAGTTTTAGTTGGGTTCGTATTTTTACCCGGAGTTTTAGTTGGGTTCGTATTTTTACCCGGAGTTTTAGTTGGGTTCGTATTTTTTACCCGGAATTTTAGTTGGGTTCGTATTTTTACCCGGAGCTTTAGTTGGGTTCGTATTTTTACCCGGAGTTTTAGTTGGGTTCGTATTTTTTACCCGGACTTTTAGTTGGGTTCGTAATTTTACCCGGAGTTTTAGTTGGGTTCGTAATTTTACCCGAAGTTTCACTTGGGTTCGTAATTTTACCCGGACTTTTTAGTTGGGTTCGTATTTTTTACCCGGACTTTTAGTTGGGTTCGTAATTTTACCCGGACTTTTTAGTTGGGTTCGTATTTTTTACCCGGACTTTTAGTTGGGTTCGTAATTTTACCCGGAGTTTTAGTTGGGTTCGTAATTTTACCCGGAGTTTTACTTGGGTTCGTAATTTTATCCGGACTTTTTAGTTGGGTTCGTATTTTTTACCCGGAGTTTTAGTTGGGTTCGTAATTTTACCCGGACTTTTTAGTTGGGTTCGTATTTTTTACCCGGACTTTTAGTTGGGTTCGTAATTTTACCCGGAGTTTTAGTTGGGTTCGTATTTTTTACCCGGAGTTTTAGTTGGGTTCGTATTTTTTACCCGGAGTTTTAGTTGGGTTCGTATTTTTACCCGGAGTTTTAGTTGTGTTGGTAATTTTACCCGGAGTTTTAGTTGGGTTCATATTTTTTACCGGACTTTTTAGTTGGGTTCGTATTTTTTACCCGGAGTTTTAGTTGGGTTCGTATTTTTTATCCGGAGTATTAGTTGGGTTCGTATTTTTACCCGGAGTTTTAGTTGGGTTCGTATTTTTACCCGGAGTTTTAGTTGGGTTCGTATTTTTTACCCGGACTTTTTAGTTGGGTTAGTATTTTTGCCCGGAGTTTTAGTTGGGTTCGTATTTTTTACCCGGAGTTTTAGTTGGTTTCGTATTTTTTACCCGGAGTTTTAGTTGGGTTCGTATTTTTACCCGTAGTTTTAGTTGGGTTCGTATTTTTACCCAGAGTTTTAGTTGGGTTCGTATTTTTTACCCGGAATTTTAGTTGGGTTCGTATTTTTACCCGGAGCTTTAGTTGGGTTCGTATTTTTACCCGGAGTTTTAGTTGAGTTCGTATTTTTTACCCGGACTTTTTAGTTGGGTTAGTATTTTTGCCCGGAGTTTTAGTTGGGTTCGTATTTTTTTACCCGGAGTTTTAGTTGGGTTCTAAATGTTACCCGGACTTATTTGTTTGGTTCGTATTTTTTACCCGGAGTTTTAGTTGGGTTCGTAATTTTACCCGCACTTTTTAGTTGGGTTCGTAATTTTACCTGGAGTTTTAGTTGGGTTCGTAATTTTACCCGGAGTTTTAGTTGGGTTCGTAATTTTACCCGGAGTTTTAGTTGGGTTCGTAATTTTACCCGGAGTTTTAGTTGGGTTCGTAATTTTACCCGGACTTTTTAGTTGTGTTCGTATTTTTTACCCGGACTTTTAGTTGGGTTCGTAATTTTACCCGGAGTTTTAGTTGGGTTCGTAATTTTACCCGGAGTTTTAGTTGAGTTCGTAATTTTACCCGGAGTTTTAGTTGGGTTAGTAATTTTACCCGGACTTTTTATTTGGGTTCGTAATTTTACCTGGACTTTTTAGTTGGGTTCGTAATTTTACCCGGAGTTTTAGTTGGGTTCGTAATTTTACCCGGAGTTTTACTTGGGTTCGTAATTTTACCCGGACTTTTTAGTTGGGTTCGTATTTTTTACCCGGACTTTTAGTTGGGTTCGTAATTTTACCCGGAGTTTTAGTTGGGTTCGTAATTTTACCCGAAGTTTCACTTGGGCTCGTAATTTTACCCGGACTTTTTAGTTGGGTTCGTATTTTTTAACCGGACTTTTAGTTGGGTTCGTAAATTTACCCGGAATTTTTAGTTGGGTTCGTATTTTTTACCCGGACTTTTAGTTGGGTTCGTAATTTTACCCGGAGTTTTAGTTGGGTTCGTAATTTTACCCGGAGTTTTACTTGGGTTCGTAATTTTACCCGGACTTTTTAGTTGGGTTCGTATTTTTTACCCGGAGTTTTAGTTGGGTTCGTAATTTTACCCGGACTTTTTAGTTGGGTTCGTATTTTTTACCCGGACTTTTAGTTGGGTTCGTAATTTTACCCGGAGTTTTAGTTGGGTTCGTATTTTTTACCCGGAGTTTTAGTTGGGTTCGTATTTTTTACCCGGAGTTTTAGTTGGGTTCGTATTTTTACCCGGAGTTTTAGTTGTGTTGGTAATTTTACCCGGAGTTTTAGTTGGGTTCATATTTTTTACCGGACTTTTTAGTTGGGTTCGTATTTTTTACCCGGAGTTTTAGTTGGGTTCGTATTTTTACCCGGAGTTTTAGTTGGGTTCGTATTTTTTACCCGGACTTTTTAGTTGGGTTAGTATTTTTGCCCGGAGTTTTAGTTGGGTTCGTATTTTTTACCCGGAGTTTTAGTTGGGTTCGTATTTTTTACCCGGAGTTTTAGTTGGGTTCGTATTTTTACCCGGAGTTTTAGTTGGGTTCGTATTTTTACCCGGAGTTTTAGTTGGGTTCGTATTTTTTACCCGGAATTTTAGTTGGGTTCGTATTTTTACCCGGAGCTTTAGTTGGGTTCGTATTTTTACCCGGAGTTTTAGTTGAGTTCGTATTTTTTACCCGGACTTTTTAGTTGGGTTAGTATTTTTGCCCGGAGTTTTAGTTGGGTTCGTATTTTTTTACCCGGAGTTTTAGTTGGGTTCTAAATGTTACCCGGACTTATTTGTTTGGTTCGTATTTTTTACCCGGAGTTTTAGTTGGGTTCGTAATTTTACCCGCACTTTTTAGTTGTGTTCGTAATTTTACCTGGAGTTTTAGTTGGGTTCGTAATTTTACCCGGAGTTTTAGTTGGGTTCGTAATTTTACCCGGAGTTTTAGTTGGGTTCGTAATTTTACCCGGAGTTTTAGTTGGGTTCGTAATTTTACCCGGACTTTTTAGTTGTGTTCGTATTTTTTACCCGGACTTTTAGTTGGGTTCGTAATTTTACCCGGAGTTTTAGTTGGGTTCGTAATTTTACCCGGAGTTTTAGTTGAGTTCGTAATTTTACCCGGAGTTTTAGTTGGGTTAGTAATTTTACCCGGACTTTTTATTTGGGTTCGTAATTTTACCTGGACTTTTTAGTTGGGTTCGTAATTTTACCCGGAGTTTTAGTTGGGTTCGTAATTTTACCCGGAGTTTTACTTGGGTTCGTAATTTTACCCGGACTTTTTAGTTGGGTTCGTATTTTTTACCCGGACTTTTAGTTGGGTTCGTAATTTTACCCGGAGTTTTAGTTGGGTTCGTAATTTTACCCGGAGTTTCACTTGGGTTCGTAATTTTACCCGGAGTTTTAGTTGGGTTCGTAATTTTACCCGGAGTTTTACTTGGGTTCGTAATTTTACCCGGAGCTTTACTTGGGTTCGTAATTTTACCCGGAGTTTTAGTTGGGTTCGTAATTTTACCCGGAGTTTTAGTTGGGTTCGTAATTTTACCCGGACTTTTTAGTTAGGTTCGTATTTTTTACCCGGACTTTTAGTTGGGTTCGTAATTTTACCCGGAGTTTTAGTTGGGTTCGTAATTTTACCCGAAGTTTTAGTTGAGTTCGTAATTTTACCCGGAGTTTTAGTTGGGTTCGTAATTTTACCCGGATTTTTTAGTTGGGTTCGTAATTTTACCCGGACTTTTTAGTTGGGTTCGTAATTTTACCCGGACTTTTTAGTTGGGTTCGTAATTTTACCCGGAGTTTTAGTTGGGTTCGTAATTTTACCCGGAGTCTTGAGTTAATAGTTGGGTTCGTATTTTTACCCGGACTTTTAGTTGGGCTCGTAATTTTACCCGGAGTTTTAGTTGGGTTCGTAATTTTACCCGGAGTTTTAGTTGGGTTCGTAATTTTACCCGGAGTTTTACTTGGGTTCGTAATTTTACCCGGAGTTTTACTTGGGTTCGTAATTTTACCCGGAGTTTTAGTTGGGTTCGTAATTTTACCCGCAGTTTTAGTTGGGTTCGTAATTTTACCCGGACTTTTTAGTTGGGTTCGTATTTTTTACCCGGACTTTTAGTTGGGTTCATAATTTTACCCGGAGTTTTAGTTGGGTTCGTAATTTTACCCGGAGTTTTAGTTGAGTTCGTAATTTTACCCGGAGTTTTAGTTGGGTTCGTAATTTTACCCGGACTTTTTAGTTGGGTTCGTAATTTTACCCGGACTTTTTAGTTGGGTTCGTATTTTTTACCCGGAGTTTTAGTTGGGTTCGTAATTTTACCCGGAGTTTTAGTTGGGTTCGTAATTTTACCCGGACTTTTTAGTTGGGTTCGTATTTTTTACCCGGACTTTTAGTTGGGTTCGTAATTTTACCCGGAGTTTTAGTTGGGTTCGAATTTTTTACCCGCAGTTTTAGTTGGGTTCGTATTTTTTACCCGGAGTTTTAGTTGGGTTCGTATTTTTACCCGGAGTTTTAGTTGTGTTGGTAATTTTACCCGGAGCTTTAGTTGGGTTCATATTTTTTACCCGGAGTTTTAGTTGGGTTCGTATTTTTACCCGGAGTTTTAGTTGGGTTCGTATTTTTACCCGGAGTTTTAGTTGGGTTCGTATTTTTTACCCGGACTTTTTAGTTGGGTTAGTATTTTTGCCCGGAGTTTTAGTTGGGTTCGTATTTTTTACCCGGACTTTTAGTTGGGTTCGTAATTTTACCCGGAGTTTTAGTTGGGTTCGTAATTTTTCCCGGAGTTTCACTTGGGTTCGTAATTTTACCGGGACTTTTTAGTTGGGTTCGTATTTTTTGCCCGGACTTTTAGTTGGGTTCGTAATTTTACCCGGACTTTTTAGTTGGGTTCGTATTTTTTACCCGGACTTTTAGTTGTGTTCGTAATTTTACCCGGAGTTTTAGTTGGGTTCGTAATTTTACCCGGAGTTTTACTTGGGTTCGTAATTTTACCCGGACTTTTTAGTTGGGTTCGTATTTTTACCCGGAGTTTTAGTTGGGTTCGTATTTTTACCCGGAGTTTTAGTTGGGTTCGTATTTTTTACCCGGAATTTTAGTTGGGTTCGTATTTTTACCCGGAGCTTTAGTTGGGTTCGTATTTTTACCCGGAGTTTTAGTTGGGTTCGTATTTTTTACCCGGACTTTTTAGTTGGGTTAGTATTTTTGCCCGGAGTTTTAGTTGGGTTCGTATTTTTTTACCCGGAGCTTTAGTTGGGTTCGTATTTTTACCCGGAGTTTTAGTTGGGTTCGTATTTTTTACCCGGACTTTTTAGTTGGGTTAGTATTTTTGCCCAGAGTTTTAGTTGGGTTCGTATTTTTTTACCCGGAGTATTAGTTGGGTTCTAATTGTTACCCGGACTTATTTGTTTGGTTCGTATTTTTTACCCGGAGTTTTAGTTGGGTTCGTAATTTTACCCGCACTTTTTAGTTGGGTTCGTAATTTTACCTGGAGTTTTAGTTGGGTTCGTAATTTTACCCGGAGTTTTAGTTGGGTTCGTAATTTTACCCGGAGTTTTAGTTGGGTTCGTAATTTTACCCGGAGTTTTAGTTGGGTTTGTAATTTTACCCGGACCTTTTAGTTGTGTTCGTATTTTTTACCCGGACTTGTAGTTGGGTTCGTAATTTTACCCGGAGTTTTAGTTGGGTTCGTAATTTTACCCGGAGTTTTAGTTGAGTTCGTAATTTTACCCGGAGTTTTAGTTGGGTTAGTAATTTTACCCGGACTTTTTATTTGGGTTCGTAATTTTACCCGGACTTTTTAGTTGGGTTCGTAATTTTACCCGGAGTTTTAGTTGGGTTCGTAATTTTACCCGGAGTTTTACTTGGGTTCGTAATTTTACCCGGACTTTTTAGTTGGGTTCGTATTTTTACCCGGAGTTTTAGTTGGGTTCGTATTTTTTACCCGGAGTTTTTAGTTGGGTTAGTATTTTTGCCCGGGGTTTTAGTTGGGTTCGTATTTTTTACCCGGAGTTTTAGTTGGGTTCGTATTTTTTACCCGGAGTTTTAGTTGGGTTCGTATTTTTACCCGGAGTTTTAGTTGGGTTCGTATTTTTACCCGGAGTTTTAGTTGGGTTCGTATTTTTTAAACGGAGTTTTAGTTGGGTTCGTATTTTTACCCGGAGTTTTAGTTGGGTTCGTATTTTTACCCGGAGTTTTAGTTGGGTTCGTATTTTTTACCCGGACTTTTTAGTTGGGTTAGTATTTTTGCCTGGAGTTTTAGTTGGGTTCGTATTTTTTTACCCGGAGTTTTAATTGGGTTCTAAATGTTACCCGGACTTTTTTGTTTGGTTCGTATTTTTTACCCGGAGTTTTAGTTGGGTTCGTAATTTTACCCGCACTTTTTAGTTGGGTTCGTAATTTTACCCGGAGTTTTAGTTGGGTTCGTAATTTTACCCGGAGTTTTAGTTGGGTTCGTAATTTTACCCGGAGTTTTAGTTGGGTTCTTAATTTTACCCGGAGTTTTACTTGGGTTCGTAATTTTACGAGAACTTTTTAGTTGGGTTCGTATTTTTTACCCGGACTTTTAGTTGGGTTCGTAATTTTACCCGGAGTTTTGGTTGGGTTCGTAATTTTACCCGGAGTTTTAGTTGGGTTCGTAATTTTACCCGGAGTTTTACTTGGGTTCGTAATTTTACCCGGAGTTTTACTTGGGTTCGTAATTTTACCCGGAGTTTTAGTTGGGTTCGTAATTTTACCCGGAGTTTTAGTTGGGTTCGTAATTTTACGCGGACTTTTTAGTTAGGTTCGTATTTTTTACCCGGACTTTTAGTTGGGTTCGTAATTTTACCCGGAGTTTTAGTTGGGTTCGTAATTTTACCCGAAGTTTTAGTTGAGTTCGTAATTTTACCCGGAGTTTTAGTTGGGTTCGTAATTTTACCCGGACTTTTTAGTTGGGTTCGTAATTTTACCCGGACTTTTTAGTTGGGTTCGTAATTTTACCCGGACTTTTTAGTTGGGTTCGTAATTTTACCCGGAGTTTTAGTTGGGTTCGTAATTTTACCCGGACTTTTTACTTGGGTTCGTATTTTTTACCCGGACTTTTAGTTGGGTTCATAATTTTACCCGGAGTTTTAGTTGGGTTCGTAATTTTACCCGGACTTTTTAGTTGGGTTCGTATTTTTTACCCGGACTTTTAGTTGGGTTCGTAATTTTACCCGGAGTTTTAGTTGGGTTCGTAATTTTACCCGGAGTTTTAGTTGGGTTCGTAATTTTACCCGGAGTCTTGAGTTAATAGTTGGGTTCGTATTTTTACCCGGACTTTTAGTTGGGCTCGTAATTTTACCCGGAGTTTTAGTTGGGTTCGTAATTTTACCCGGAGTTTTAGTTGGGTTCGTAATTTTACCCGGAGTTTTACTTGGGTTCGTAATTTTACCCGGAGTTTTACTTGGGTTCGTAATTTTACCCGGAGTTTTAGTTGGGTTCGTAATTTTACCCGCAGTTTTAGTTGGGTTCGTAATTTTACCCGGACTTTTTAGTTGGGTTCGTATTTTTTACCCGGACTTTTAGTTGGGTTCGTAATTTTACCCGGAGTTTTAGTTGGGTTCGTAATTTTACCCGGAGTTTTAGTTGAGTTCGTAATTTTACCCGGAGTTTTAGTTGGGTTCGTAATTTTACCCGGGCTTTTTAGTTGGGTTCGTAATTTTACCCGGACTTTTTAGTTGGGTTCGTATTTTTTACCCGGAGTTTTAGTTGGGTTCGTAATTTTACCCGGAGTTTTAGTTGGGTTCGTAATTTTACCCGGACTTTTTAGTTGGGTTCGTATTTTTTACCCGGACTTTTAGTTGGGTTCGTAATTTTACCCGGAGTTTTAGTTGGGTTCGAATTTTTTACCCGCAGTTTTAGTTGGGTTCGTATTTTTTACCCGGAGTTTTAGTTGGGTTCGTATTTTTACCCGGAGTTTTAGTTGTGTTGGTAATTTTACCCGGAGTTTTAGTTGGGTTCATATTTTTTACCCGGAGTTTTAGTTGGGTTCGTATTTTTACCTGGAGTTTTAGTTGGGTTCGTATTTTTACCCGGAGTTTTAGTTGGGTTCGTATTTTTTACCCGGACTTTTTAGTTGGGTTAGTATTTTTGCCCGGAGTTTTAGTTGGGTTCGTATTTTTTACCCGGACTTTTAGTTGGGTTCGTAATTTTACCCGGAGTTTTAGTTGGGTTCGTAATTTTTCCCGGAGTTTCACTTGGGTTCGTAATTTTACCGGGACTTTTTAGTTGGGTTCGTATTTTTTGCCCGGACTTTTAGTTGGGTTCGTAATTTTACCCGGACTTTTTAGTTGGGTTCGTATTTTTTACCCGGACTTTTAGTTGGGTTCGTAATTTTACCCGGAGTTTTAGTTGGGTTCGTAATTTTACCCGGAGTTTTACTTGGGTTCGTAATTTTACCCGGACTTTTTAGTTGGGTTCGTATTTTTTACCCGGAGTTTTAGTTGGGTTCGTAATTTTACTCGGACTTTTTAGTTGGGTTCGTATTTTTTACCCGGACTTTTAGTTGGGTTCGTAATTTTACCCGGAGTTTTAGTTCGGTTCGTATTTTTTACCCGGAGTTTTAGTTGGGTTCGTATTTTTTACCCGGAGTTTTAGTTGGGTTCGTATTTTTACCCGGAGTTTTAGTTGTGTTGGTAATTTTACCCGGAGTTTTAGTTGGGTTCATATTTTTTACCGGACTTTTTAGTTGGGTTCGTATTTTTTACCCGGAGTTTTAGTTGGGTTCGTATTTCTTATCCGGAGTATTAGTTGGGTTCGTATTTTTACCCGGAGTTTTAGTTGGGTTCGTATTTTTACCCGGAGTTTTAGTTGGGTTCGTATTTTTTACAAGGACTTTTTAGTTGGGTTTGTATTTTTGCCCGGAGTTTTAGTTGGGTTCGTATTTTTTACCCGGAGTTTTAGTTGGGTTCGTATTTTTTACCCGGAGTTTTAGTTGGGTTCGTATTTTTACCCGGAGTTTTAGTTGGGTTCGTATTTTAACCCGGAGTTTTAGTTGGGTTCGTATTTTTTACCCGGAATTTTAGTTGGGTTCGTATTTTTACCCGGAGCTTTAGTTGGGTTCGTATTTTTACCCGGAGTTTTAGTTGGGTTCGTATTTTTTACCCGGACTTTTAGTTGGGTTCGTAATTTTACCCGGAGTTTTAGTTGGGTTCGTAATTTTACCCGAAGTTTCACTTGGGTTCGTAATTTTACCCGGACTTTTTAGTTGGGTTCGTATTTTTTACCCGGACTTTTAGTTGGGTTCGTAATTTTACCCGGACTTTTTAGTTGGGTTCGTATTTTTTACCCGGACTTTTAGTTGGGTTCGTAATTTTACCCGGAGTTTTAGTTGGGTTCGTAATTTTACCCGGAGTTTTACTTGGGTTCGTAATTTTACCCGGACTTTTTAGTTGGGTTCGTATTTTTTACCCGGAGTTTTAGTTGGGTTCGTAATTTTACCCGGACTTTTTAGTTGGGTTCGTATTTTTTACCCGGACTTTTAGTTGGGTTCGTAATTTTACCCGGAGTTTTAGTTGGGTTCGTATTTTTTACCCGGAGTTTTAGTTGGGTTCGTTTTTTTACCCGGTGTTTTAGTTGGGTTCGTATTTTTACCCGGAGTTTTAGTTGTGTTGGTAATTTTACCCGGAGTTTTAGTTGGGTTCATATTTTTTACCGGACTTTTTAGTTGGGTTCGTATTTTTTACCCGGAGTTTTAGTTGGGTTCGTATTTTTTATCCGGAGTATTAGTTGGGTTCGTATTTTTACCCGGAGTTTTAGTTGGGTTCTTATTTTTACCCGGAGTTTTAGTTGGGTTCGTATTTTTTACCCGGACTTTTTAGTTGGGTTAGTATTTTTGCCCGGAGTTTTAGTTGGGTTCGTATTTTTTACCCGGAGTTTTAGTTGGGTTCGTAATTTTACCCGGAGTTTTAGTTGGGTTCGTAATTTTACCCGGAGTCTTGAGTTAATAGTTGGGTTCGTATTTTTACCCGGACTTTTAGTTGGGCTCGTAATTTTACCCCGAGTTTTAGTTGGGTTCGTAATTTTACCCGGAGTTTTAGTTGGGTTCGTAATTTTACCCGGAGTTTTACTTGGGTTCGTAATTTTACCCGGAGTTTTACTTGGGTTCGTAATTTTACCCGGAGTTTTAGTTGGGTTCGTAATTTTACCCGCAGTTTTAGTTGGGTTCGTAATTTTACCCGGACTTTTTAGTTGGGTTCGTATTTTTTACCCGGACTTTTAGTTGGGTTCGAAATTTTACCCGGAGTTTTAGTTGGGTTCGTAATTTTACCCGGAGTTTTAGTTGAGTTCGTAATTTTACCCGGAGTTTTAGTTGGGTTCGTAATTTTACCCGGGCTTTTTAGTTGGGTTCGTAATTTTACCCGGACTTTTTAGTTGGGTTCGTATTTTTTACCCGGAGTTTTAGTTGGGTTCGTAATTTTACCCGGAGTTTTAGTTGGGTTCGTAATTTTACCCGGACTTTTTAGTTGGGTTCGTATTTTTTACCCGGACTTTTAGTTGGGTTCGTAATTTTACCCGGAGTTTTAGTTGGGTTCGAATTTTTTACCCGCAGTTTTAGTTGGGTTCGTATTTTTTACCCGGAGTTTTAGTTGGGTTCGTATTTTTACCCGGAGTTTTAGTTGTGTTGGTAATTTTACCCGGAGTTTTAGTTGGGTTCATATTTTTTACCCGGAGTTTTAGTTGGGTTCGTATTTTTACCTGGAGTTTTAGTTGGGTTCGTATTTTTACCCGGAGTTTTAGTTGGGTTCGTATTTTTTACCCGGACTTTTTAGTTGGGTTAGTATTTTTGCCCGGAGTTTTAGTTGGGTTCGTATTTTTTACCCGGACTTTTAGTTGGGTTCGTAATTTTACCCGGAGTTTTAGTTGGGTTCGTAATTTTTCCCGGAGTTTCACTTGGGTTCGTAATTTTACCGGGACTTTTTAGTTGGGTTCGTATTTTTTGCCCGGACTTTTAGTTGGGTTCGTAATTTTACCCGGACTTTTTAGTTGGGTTCGTATTTTTTACCCGGACTTTTAGTTGGGTTCGTAATTTTACCCGGAGTTTTAGTTGGGTTCGTAATTTTACCCGGAGTTTTACTTGGGTTCGTAATTTTACCCGGACTTTTTAGTTGGGTTCGTATTTTTTACCCGGAGTTTTAGTTGGGTTCGTAATTTTACCCGGACTTTTTAGTTGGGTTCGTATTTTTTACCCGGACTTTTAGTTGGGTTCGTAATTTTACCCGGAGTTTTAGTTCGGTTCGTATTTTTTACCCGGAGTTTTAGTTGGGTTCGTATTTTTTACCCGGAGTTTTAGTTGGGTTCGTATTTTTACCCGGAGTTTTAGTTGTGTTGGTAATTTTACCCGGAGTTTTAGTTGGGTTCATATTTTTTACCGGACTTTTTAGTTGGGTTCGTATTTTTTACCCGGAGTTTTAGTTGGGTTCGTATTTCTTATCCGGAGTATTAGTTGGGTTCGTATTTTTACCCGGAGTTTTAGTTGGGTTCGTATTTTTACCCGGAGTTTTAGTTGGGTTCGTATTTTTTACAAGGACTTTTTAGTTGGGTTTGTATTTTTGCCCGGAGTTTTAGTTGGGTTCGTATTTTTTACCCGGAGTTTTAGTTGGGTTCGTATTTTTTACCCGGAGTTTTAGTTGGGTTCGTATTTTTACCCGGAGTTTTAGTTGGGTTCGTATTTTTACCCGGAGTTTTAGTTGGGTTCGTATTTTTTACCCGGAATTTTAGTTGGGTTCGTATTTTTACCCGGAGCTTTAGTTGGGTTCGTATTTTTACCCGGAGTTTTAGTTGGGTTCGTAATTTTACCCGGACTTTTTAGTTGGGTTCGTATTTTTTACCCGGACTTTTAGTTGGGTTCGTAATTTTACCCGGACTTTTTAGTTGGGTTCGTATTTTTTACCCGGACTTTTAGTTGGGTTCGTAATTTTACCCGGAGTTTTAGTTGGGTTCGTAATTTTACCCGGAGTTTTACTTGGGTTCGTAATTTTACCCGGACTTTTTAGTTGGGTTCGTATTTTTTACCCGGAGTTTTAGTTGGGTTCGTAATTTTACCCGGACTTTTTAGTTGGGTTCGTATTTTTTACCCGGACTTTTAGTTGGGTTCGTAATTTTACCCGGAGTTTTAGTTGGGTTCGTATTTTTTACCCGGAGTTTTAGTTGGGTTCGTTTTTTTTACCCGGTGTTTTAGTTGGGTTCGTATTTTTACCCGGAGTTTTAGTTGTGTTGGTAATTTTACCCGGAGTTTTAGTTGGGTTCATATTTTTTACCGGACTTTTTAGTTGGGTTCGTATTTTTTACCCGGAGTTTTAGTTGGGTTCGTATTTTTTATCCGGAGTATTAGTTGGGTTCGTATTTTTACCCGGAGTTTTAGTTGGGTTCTTATTTTTACCCGGAGTTTTAGTTGGGTTCGTATTTTTTACCCGGACTTTTTAGTTGGGTTAGTATTTTTGGCCGGAGTTTTAGTTGGGTTCGTATTTTTTCCCCGGAGTTTTAGTTGGGTTCGTAATTTTACCCGGAGTTTTAGTTGGGTTCGTAATTTTACCCGGAGTCTTGAGTTAATAGTTGGGTTCGTATTTTTACCCGGACTTTTAGTTGGGCTCGTAATTTTACCCCGAGTTTTAGTTGGGTTCGTAATTTTACCCGGAGTTTTAGTTGGGTTCGTAATTTTACCCGGAGTTTTACTTGGGTTCGTAATTTTACCCGGAGTTTTACTTGGGTTCGTAATTTTACCCGGAGTTTTAGTTGGGTTCGTAATTTTACCCGCAGTTTTAGTTGGGTTCGTAATTTTACCCGGACTTTTTAGTTGGGTTCGTATTTTTTACCCGGACTTTTAGTTGGGTTCGTAATTTTACCCGGAGTTTTAGTTGGGTTCGTAATTTTACCCGGAGTTTTAGTTGAGTTCGTAATTTTACCCGGAGTTTTAGTTGGGTTCGTAATTTTACCCGGGCTTTTTAGTTGGGTTCGTAATTTTACCCGGACTTTTTAGTTGGGTTCGTATTTTTTACCCGGAGTTTTAGTTGGGTTCGTAATTTTACCCGGAGTTTTAGTTGGGTTCGTAATTTTACCCGGACTTTTTAGTTGGGTTTGTATTTTTTACCCGGACTTTTAGTTGGGTTCGTAATTTTACCCGGAGTTTTAGTTGGGTTCGAATTTTTTACCCGCAGTTTTAGTTGGGTTCGTATTTTTTACCCGGAGTTTTAGTTGGGTTCGTATTTTTACCCGGAGTTTTAGTTGTGTTGGTAATTTTACCCGGAGTTTTAGTTGGGTTCATATTTTTTACCCGGAGTTTTAGTTGGGTTCGTATTTTTACCTGGAGTTTTAGTTGGGTTCGTATTTTTACCCGGAGTTTTAGTTGGGTTCGTATTTTTTACCCGGACTTTTTAGTTGGGTTAGTATTTTTGCCCGGAGTTTTAGTTGGGTTCGTATTTTTTACCCGGACTTTTAGTTGGGTTCGTAATTTTACCCGGAGTTTTAGTTGGGTTCGTAATTTTTCCCGGAGTTTCACTTGGGTTCGTAATTTTACCGGGACTTTTTAGTTGGGTTCGTATTTTTTGCCCGGACTTTTAGTTGGGTTCGTAATTTTACCCGGACTTTTTAGTTGGGTTCGTATTTTTTACCCGGACTTTTAGTTGGGTTCGTAATTTTACCCGGAGTTTTAGTTGGGTTCGTAATTTTACCCGGAGTTTTACTTGGGTTCGTAATTTTACCCGGACTTTTTAGTTGGGTTCGTATTTTTTACCCGGAGTTTTAGTTGGGTTCGTAATTTTACCCGGACTTTTTAGTTGGGTTCGTATTTTTTACCCGGACTTTTAGTTGGGTTCGTAATTTTACCCGGAGTTTTAGTTCGGTTCGTATTTTTTACCCGGAGTTTTAGTTGGGTTCGTATTTTTTACCCGGAGTTTTAGTTGGGTTCGTATTTTTACCCGGAGTTTTAGTTGTGTTGGTAATTTTTCCCGGAGTTTTAGTTGGGTTCATATTTTTTACCGGACTTTTTAGTTGGGTTCGTATTTTTTACCCGGCGTTTTAGTTGGGTTCGTATTTCTTATCCGGAGTATTAGTTGGGTTCGTATTTTTACCCGGAGTTTTAGTTGGGTTCGTATTTTTACCCGGAGTTTTAGTTGGGTTCGTATTTTGTACAAGGACTTTTTAGTTGGGTTTGTATTTTTGCCCGGAGTTTTAGTTGGGTTCGTATTTTTTACCCGGAGTTTTAGTTGGGTTCGTATTTTTTACCCGGAGTTTTAGTTGGGTTCGTATTTTTACCCGGAGTTTTAGTTGGGTTCGTATTTTTACCCGGAGTTTTAGTTGGGTTCGTATTTTTTACCCGGAATTTTAGTTGGGTTCGTATTTTTACCCGGAGCTTTAGTTGGGTTCGTATTTTTACCCGGAGTTTTAGTTGGGTTCGTAATTTTACCCGGACTTTTTAGTTGGGTTCGTATTTTTTACCCGGACTTTTAGTTGGGTTCGTAATTTTACCCGGACTTTTTAGTTGGGTTCGTATTTTTTACCCGGACTTTTAGTTGGGTTCGTAATTTTACCCGGAGTTTTAGTTGGGTTCGTAATTTTACCCGGAGTTTTACTTGGGTTCGTAATTTTACCCGGACTTTTTAGTTGGGTTCGTATTTTTTACCCGGAGTTTTAGTTGGGTTCGTAATTTTACCCGGACTTTTTAGTTGGGTTCGTATTTTTTACCCGGACTTTTAGTTGGGTTCGTAATTTTACCCGGAGTTTTAGTTGGGTTCGTATTTTTTACCCGGAGTTTTAGTTGGGTTCGTTTTTTTTACCCGGTGTTTTAGTTGGGTTCGTATTTTTACCCGGAGTTTTAGTTGTGTTGGTAATTTTACCCGGAGTTTTAGTTGGGTTCATATTTTTTACCGGACTTTTTAGTTGGGTTCGTATTTTTTACCCGGAGTTTTAGTTGGGTTCGTATTTTTTATCCGGAGTATTAGTTGGGTTCGTATTTTTACCCGGAGTTTTAGTTGGGTTCTTATTTTTACCCGGAGTTTTAGTTGGGTTCGTATTTTTTACCCGGACTTTTTAGTTGGGTTAGTATTTTTGCCCGGAGTTTTAGTTGGGTTCGTATTTTTTACCCGGAGTTTTAGTTGGGTTCGTAATTTTACCCGGAGTTTTAGTTGGGTTCGTAATTTTACCCGGAGTCTTGAGTTAATAGTTGGGTTCGTATTTTTACCCGGACTTTTAGTTGGGCTCGTAATTTTACCCCGAGTTTTAGTTGGGTTCGTAATTTTACCCGGAGTTTTAGTTGGGTTCGTAATTTTACCCGGAGTTTTACTTGGGTTCGTAATTTTACCCGGAGTTTTACTTGGGTTCGTAATTTTACCCGGAGTTTTAGTTGGGTTCGTAATTTTACCCGCAGTTTTAGTTGGGTTCGTAATTTTACCCGGACTTTTTAGTTGGGTTCGTATTTTTTACCCGGACTTTTAGTTGGGTTCGTAATTTTACCCGGAGTTTTAGTTGGGTTCGTAATTTTACCCGGAGTTTTAGTTGAGTTCGTAATTTTACCCGGAGTTTTAGTTGGGTTCGTAATTTTACCCGGGCTTTTTAGTTGGGTTCGTAATTTTACCCGGACTTTTTAGTTGGGTTCGTATTTTTTACCCGGAGTTTTAGTTGGGTTCGTAATTTTACCCGGAGTTTTAGTTGGGTTCGTAATTTTACCCGGACTTTTTAGTTGGGTTTGTATTTTTTACCCGGACTTTTAGTTGGGTTCGTAATTTTACCCGGAGTTTTAGTTGGGTTCGAATTTTTTACCCGCAGTTTTAGTTGGGTTCGTATTTTTTACCCGGAGTTTTAGTTGGGTTCGTATTTTTACCCGGAGTTTTAGTTGTGTTGGTAATTTTACCCGGAGTTTTAGTTGGGTTCATATTTTTTACCCGGAGTTTTAGTTGGGTTCGTATTTTACCTGGAGTTTTAGTTGGGTTCGTATTTTTACCCGGAGTTTTAGTTGGGTTCGTATTTTTTACCCGGACTTTTTAGTTGGGTTAGTATTTTTGCCCGGAGTTTTAGTTGGGTTCGTATTTTTTACCCGGACTTTTAGTTGGGTTCGTAATTTTACCCGGAGTTTTAGTTGGGTTCGTAATTTTTCCCGGAGTTTCACTTGGGTTCGTAATTTTACCGGGACTTTTTAGTTGGGTTCGTATTTTTTGCCCGGACTTTTAGTTGGGTTCGTAATTTTACCCGGACTTTTTAGTTGGGTTCGTATTTTTTACCCGGACTTTTAGTTGGGTTCGTAATTTTACCGGGAGTTTTAGTTGGGTTCGTAATTTTACCCGGAGTTTTACTTGGGTTCGTAATTTTACCCGGACTTTTTAGTTGGGTTCGTATTTTTTACCCGGAGTTTTAGTTGGGTTCGTAATTTTACCCGGACTTTTTAGTTGGGTTCGTATTTTTTACCCGGACTTTTAGTTGGGTTCGTAATTTTACCCGGAGTTTTAGTTCGGTTCGTATTTTTTACCCGGAGTTTTAGTTGGGTTCGTATTTTTTACCCGGAGTTTTAGTTGGGTTCGTATTTTTACCCGGAGTTTTAGTTGTGTTGGTAATTTTTCCCGGAGTTTTAGTTGGGTTCATATTTTTTACCGGACTTTTTAGTTGGGTTCGTATTTTTTACCCGGAGTTTTAGTTGGGTTCGTATTTCTTATCCGGAGTATTAGTTGGGTTCGTATTTTTACCCGGAGTTTTAGTTGGGTTCGTATTTTTACCCGGAGTTTTAGTTGGGTTCGTATTTTTTACAAGGACTTTTTAGTTGGGTTTGTATTTTTGCCCGGAGTTTTAGTTGGGTTCGTATTTTTTACCCGGAGTTTTAGTTGGGTTCGTATTTTTTACCCGGAGTTTTAGTTGGGTTCGTATTTTTACCCGGAGTTTTAGTTGGGTTCGTATTTTTACCCGGAGTTTTAGTTGGGTTCGTATTTTTTACCCGGAATTTTAGTTGGGTTCGTATTTTTACCAGGAGCTTTAGTTGGGTTCGTATTTTTACCCGGAGTTTTAGTTGGGTTCGTATTTTTTACCCGGACTTTTAGTTGGGTTCGTAATTTTACCCGGAGTTTTAGTTGGGTTCGTAATTTTACCCGAAGTTTCACTTGGGTTCGTAATTTTACCCGGACTTTTTAGTTGGGTTCGTATTTTTTACCCGGACTTTTAGTTGGGTTCGTAATTTTACCCGGACTTTTTAGTTGGGTTCGTATTTTTTACCCGGACTTTTAGTTGGGTTCGTAATTTTACCCGGAGTTTTAGTTGGGTTCGTAATTTTACCCGGAGTTTTACTTGGGTTCGTAATTTTACCCGGACTTTTTAGTTGGGTTCGTATTTTTTACCCGGAGTTTTAGTTGGGTTCGTAATTTTACCCGGAATTTTTAGTTGGGTGCGTATTTTTTACCCGGACTTTTAGTTGGGTTCGTAATTTTACCCGGAGTTTTAGTTGGGTTCGTATTTTTTACCCGGAGTTTTAGTTGGGTTCGTTTTTTTTACCCGGTGTTTTAGTTGGGTTCGTATTTTTACCCGGAGTTTTAGTTGTGTTGGTAATTTTACCCGGAGTTTTAGTTGGGTTCATATTTTTTACCGGACTTTTTAGTTGGGTTCGTATTTTTTACCCGGAGTTTTAGTTGGGTTCGTATTTTTTATCCGGAGTATTAGTTGGGTTCGTATTTTTACCCGGAGTTTTAGTTGGGTTCTTATTTTTACCCGGAGTTTTAGTTGGGTTCGTATTTTTTACCCGGACTTTTTAGTTGGGTTAGTATTTTTGCCCGGAGTTTTAGTTGGGTTCGTATTTTTTACCCGGAGTTTTAGTTGGGTTCGTATTTTTTACCCGGAGTTTTAGTTGGGTTCGTATTTTTACCCGGAGTTTTAGTTGGGTTCGTATTTTTACCCGGAGTTTTAGTTGGGTTCGTATTTTTTACCCGGAATTTTAGTTGGGTTCGTATTTTTACCCGGAGCTTTAGTTGGGTTCGTATTTTTACCCGGAGTTTTAGTTGACTTCGTATTTTTTACCCGGACTTTTTAGTTGGGTTAGTATTTTTGCCCGGAGTTTTAGTTGGGTTCGTATTTTTTTACCCGGAGTTTTAGTTGGGTTCTAAATGTTACCCGGACTTATTTGTTTGGTTCGTATTTTTTACCCGGAGTTTTAGTTGGGTTCGTAATTTTACCCGCACTTTTTAGTTGGGTTCGTAATTTTACCTGGAGTTTTAGTTGGGTTCGTAATTTTACCCGGAGTTTTAGTTGGGTTCGTAATTTTACCCGGAGTTTTAGTTGGGTTCGTAATTTTACCCGGAGTTTTAGTTGGGTTCGTAACTTTACCCGGACTTTTTAGTTGTGGTCGTATTTTTTACCCGGACTTTTAGTTGGGTTCGTAATTTTACCCGGAGTTTTAGTTGGGTTCGTAATTTTACCCGGAGTTTTAGTTGAGTTCGTAATTTTACCCGGAGTTTTAGTTGTAGTAATTTTACCCGGACTTTTTATTTGGGTTCGTAATTTTACCTGGACTTTTTAGTTGGGTTCGTAATTTTACCCGGAGTTTTAGTTGGATTCGTAATTTTACCCGGAGTTTTACTTGGGTTCGTAATTTTACCCGGACTTTTTAGTTGGGTTCGTATTTTTTACCCGGACTTTTAGTTGGGTTCGTAATTTTACCCGGAGTTTTAGTTGGGTTCGTAATTTTACCCGGAGTTTTAGTTGGGTTCGTAATTTTACCCGGAGTTTTAGTTGGGTTCGTAATTTTACCCGGAGTTTTACTTGGGTTCGTAATTTTACCCGGAGTTTTACTTGGGTTCGTAATTTTACCCTGAGTTTTAGTTGGGTTCGTAATCTTACCCGGAGTTTTAGTTGGGTTCGTAATTTTACCCGGACTTTTTAGTTAGGTTCGTATTTTTTACCCGGACTTTTAGTTGGGTTCGTAATTTTACCCGGAGTTTTAGTTGGGTTCGTAATTTTACCCGAAGTTTTAGTTGAGTTCGTAATTTTACCCGGAGTTTTAGTTGGGTTCGTAATTTTACCCGGACTTTTTAGTTGGGTTCGTAATTTTACCCGGACTTTTTAGTTGGGTTCTTAATTTTACCCGGACTTTTTAGTTGGGTTCGTAATTTTACCCGGACTTTTAGTTGGGTTCGTATTTTTTACCCGGAGTTTTAGTTGGGTTCGTATTTTTACCCGGAGTTTTAGTTGGGTTCGTATTTATACCCGGAGTTTTAGTTGGGTTCGTATTTTTTACCCGGACTTTTTAGTTGGGTTAGTATTTTTGCCCGGAGTTTTAGTTGGGTTCGTATTTTTGCCCGAAGTTTTAGTTGGGTTCGTAATTTTACCCGGACTTTTTAGTTGGGTTCGAATTTTTTACCCGGACTTTTAGTTGGGTTCATAATTTTACCCGGAGTTTTAGTTGGGTTCGTAATTTTACCCGGACTTTTTAGTTGGGTTCGTATTTTTTACCCGGACTTTTAGTTGGGTTCGTAATTTTACCCGGAGTTTTAGTTGGGTTCGTAATTTTCCCCGGAGTTTTAGTTGGGTTCGTAATTTTACCCGGAGTCTTGAGTTAATAGTTGGGTTCGTATTTTTACCCGGACTTTTAGTTGGGCTCGTAATTTTACCCGGAGTTTTAGTTGGGTTCGTAATTTTACCCGGAGTTTTAGTTGGGTTCGTAATTTTACCCGGAGTTTTACATGGGTTCGTAATTTTACCCGGAGTTTTACTTGGGTTCGTAATTTTACCCGGAGTTTTTGTTGGGTTCGTAATTTTACCCGCAGTTTTAGTTGGGCTCGTAATTTTACCCGGACTTTTTAGTTGGGTTCGTATTTTTTACCCGGACTTTTAGTTGGGTTCGTAATTTTACCCGGAGTTTTAGTTGGGTTCGTAATTTTACCCGGAGTTTTAGTTGAGTTCGTAATTTTACCCGGAGTTTTAGTTGGGTTCGTAATTTTACCCGGACTTTTTAGTTGGGTTCGTAATTTTACCCGGACTTTTTAGTTGGGTTCGTATTTTTTACCCGGAGTTTTAGTTGGGTTCGTAATTTTACCCGGAGTTTTAGTTGGGTTCGTAATTTTACCCGGACTTTTTAGTTGGGTTCGTATTTTTTACCCGGACTTTTAGTTGGGTTCGTAATTTTACCCGGAGTTTTAGTTGGGTTCGAATTTTTTACCCGCAGTTTTAGTTGGGTTCGTATTTTTTACCCGGAGTTTTAGTTGGGTTCGTATTTTTACCCGGAGTTTTAGTTGTGTTGGTAATTTTACCCGGAGTTTTAGTTGGGTTCATATTTTTTACCCGGAGTTTTAGTTGGGTTCGTATTTTTACCCGGAGTTTTAGTTGGGTTCGTATTTTTACCCGGAGTTTTAGTTGGGTTCGTATTTTTTACCCGGACTTTTTAGTTGGGTTAGTATTTTTGCCCGGAGTTTTAGTTGGGTTCGTATTTTTTACCCGGACTTTTAGTTGGGTTCGTAATTTTACCCGGAGTTTTAGTTGGGTTCGTAATTTTTCCCGGAGTTTCACTTGGGTTCGTAATTTTACCGGGACTTTTTAGTTGGGTTCGTATTTTTTGCCCGGACTTTTAGTTGGGTTCGTAATTTTACCCGGACTTTTTAGTTGGGTTCGTATTTTTTACCCGGACTTTTAGTTGGGTTCGTAATTTTACCCGGAGTTTTAGTTGGGTTCGTAATTTTACCCGGAGTTTTACTTGGGTTCGTAATTTTACCCGGACTTTTTAGTTGGGTTCGTATTTTTTACCCGGAGTTGTAGTTGGGTTCGTAATTTTACCCGGACTTTTTAGTTGGGTTCGTATTTTTTACCCGGACTTTTAGTTGGGTTCGTAATTTTACCCGGAGTTTTAGTTGGCTTCGTATTTTTTACCCGGAGTTTTAGTTGGGTTCGTATTTTTTACCCGGAGTTTTAGTTGGGTTCGTATTTTTACCCGGAGTTTTAGTTGTGTTGGTAATTTTACCCGGAGTTTTAGTTGGGTTCATATTTTTTACCGGACTTTTTAGTTGGGTTCGTATTTTTTACCCGGAGTTTTAGTTGGGTTCGTATTTCTTATCCGGAGTATTAGTTGGGTTCGTATTTTTACCCGGAGTTTTAGTTGGGTTCGTATTTTTACCCGGAGTTTTAGTTGGGTTCGTATTTTTTATAAGGACTTTTTAGTTGGGTTAGTATTTTTGCCCGGAGTTTTAGTTGGGTTCGTATTTTTTACCCGGAGTTTTAGTTGGGTTCGTATTTTTTACCCGGAGTTTTAGTTGGGTTCGTATTTTTACCCGGAGTTTTAGTTGGGTTCGTATTTTTACCCGGAGTTTTAGTTGGGTTCGTATTTTTTACCCGGAATTTTAGTTGGGTTCGTATTTTTACCCGGAGCTTTAGTTGGGTTCGTATTTTTACCCGGAGTTTTAGTTGGGTTCGTATTTTTTACCCGGACTTTTAGTTGGGTTCGTAATTTTACCCGGAGTTTTAGTTGGGTTCGTAATTATACCCGAAGTTTCACTTGGGTTCGTAATTTTACCCGGACTTTTTAGTTGGGTTCGTATTTTTTACCCGGACTTTTAGTTGGGTTCGTAATTTTACCCGGACTTTTTAGTTGGGTTCGTATTTTTTACCCGGACTTTTAGTTGGGTTCTTAATTTTACCCGGAGTTTTAGTTGGGTTCGTAATTTTACCCGGAGTTTTACTTGGGTTCGTAATTTTACCCGGACTTTTTAGTTGGGTTCGTATTTTTTACCCGGAGTTTTAGTTGGGTTCGTAATTTTACCCGGACTTTTTAGTTGGGTTCGTATTTTTTACCCGGACTTTTAGTTGGGTTCGTAATTTTACCCGGAGTTTTAGTTGGGTTCGTATTTTTTACCCGGAGTTTTAGTTGGGTTCGTATTTTTTACCCGGAGTTTTAGTTGGGTTCGTATTTTTACCCGGAGGTTTAGTTGTGTTGGTAATTTTACCCGGAGTTTTAGTTGGGTTCATATTTTTTACCGGACTTTTTAGTTGGGTTCGTATTTTTTACCCGGAGTTTTAGTTGGGTTCGTATTTTTTATCCGGAGTATTAGTTGGGTTCGTATTTTTACCCGGAGTTTTAGTTGGGTTCGTATTTTTACCCGGAGTTTTAGTTGGGTTCGTATTTTTTACCCGGACTTTTTAGTTGGGTTAGTATTTTTGCCCGGAGTTTTAGTTGGGTTCGTATTTTTTACCCGGAGTTTTAGTTGGGTTCGTATTTTTTACCCGGAGTTTTAGTTGGGTTCGTATTTTTACCCGGAGTTTTAGTTGGGTTCGTATTTTTACCCGGAGTTTCAGTTGGGTTCGTATTTTTTACCCGGAATTTTAGTTGGGTTCGTATTTTTACCCGGAGCTTTAGTTGGGTTCGTATTTTTACCCGGAGTTTTAGTTGAGTTCGTGTTTTTTACCCGGACTTTTTAGTTGGGTTAGTATTTTTGCCCGGAGTTTTAGTTGGGTTCACATTTTTTTACCCGGAGTTTTAGTTGGGTTCTAAATGTTACCCAGACTTATTTGTTTGGTTCGTATTTTTTACCCGGAGTTTTAGCTGGGTTCGTAATTTTACCCGCACTTTTTAGTTGGGTTCGTAATTTTACCTGGAGTTTTAGTTGGGTTCGTAATTTTACCCGGAGTTTTAGTTGGGTTCGTAATTTTACCCGGAGTTTTAGTTGGGTTCGTAATTTTACCCGGACTTTTTAGTTGTGTTCGTATTTTTTACCCGGACTTTTAGTTGGGTTCGTAATTTTACCCGGAGTTTTAGTTGGGTTCGTAATTTTACCCGGAGTTTTAGTTGAGTTCGTAATTTTACCCGGAGTTTTAGTTGGGTTAGTAATTTTACCCGGACTTTTTATTTGGGTTCGTAATTTTACCTGGACTTTTTAGTTGGGTTCGTAATTTTACCCGGAGTTTTAGTTGGGTTCGTAATTTTACCCGGAGTTTTACTTGGGTTCGTAATTTTACCCGGACTTTTTAGTTGGGTTCGTATTTTTTACCCGGACTTTTAGTTGGGTTCGTAATTTTACCCGGAGTTTTAGTTGGGTTCGTAATTTTACCCGGAGTTTTACTTGGGTTCGTAATTTTACCCGGAGTTTTATTTGGGTTCGTAATTTTACCCTTAGTTTTAGTTGGGTTCGTAATTTTACCCGGACTTTTTAGTTGGGTTCGTATTTTTTACCCGGACTTTTAGTTGGGTTCGTACATTTATCCGGAGTTTTAGTTGGGTTCGTATTTTTACCCGGAGTTTTAGTTGGGTTCGTATTTTTTACCCGGAATTTTAGTTGGGTTCGTATTTTTACCCGGAGCTTTAGTTGGGTTCGAATTTTTACCCGGAGTTTTAGTTGGGTTCGTATTTTTTACCCGGACTTTTAGTTGGGTTCGTAATTTTACCCGGCGTTTTAGTTGGGTTCGTAATCTTACCCGGAGTTTCACTTGGGTTCGTAATTTTACCCGAACTTTTTAGTTGGGTTCGTATTTTTTACCCGGAGTTTTAGTTGGGTTCGTATTTTTACCCGGAGTTATAGTTGGGTTCGTATTTTTACCCGGAGTTTTAGTTGGGTTCGTATTTTTTACCCGAAATTTTAGTTGGGTTCGTATTTTTACCCGGAGCTTTTGTTGGGTTCGTATTTTTACCCGGAGTTTTAGTTGGGTTCGTATTTTTTACCCGGACTTTTTAGTTGGGTTAGTATTTTTGCCCGGAGTTTTAGTTGGGTTCGTATTTTTTTACCCGGAGTTTTAGTTGGGTTCTAAATGTTACCCGGACTTATTTGTTTGGTTCGTATTTTTTACCCGGAGTTTTAGTTGGGTTCGTAATTTTACCCGCACTTTTTAGTTGGGTTCGTAATTTTACCTGGAGTTTTAGTTGGGTTCGTAATTTTACCCTGAGTTTTAGTTGGGTTCGTAATTTTACCCGGAGTTTTAGTTGGGTTCGTAATTTTACCCGGAGTTTTAGTTGGGTTCGTAATTTTACCCGGACTTTTTAGTTGTGTTCGTATTTTTTACCCGGACTTTTAGTTGGGTTCGTAATTTTACCCGGAGTTTTAGTTGGGTTCGTAATTTTACCCGGAGTTTTAGTTGAGTTCGTAATTTTACCCGGAGTTTTAGTTGGGTTAGTAATTTTACCCGGACTTTTTATATGGGTTCGTAATTTTACCCGGACTTTTTAGTTGGGTTCGTAATTTTACCCGGAGTTTTAGTTGGGTTCGTAATTTTACCCGGAGTTTTACTTGGGTTCGTAATTTTACCCGGACTTTTTAGTTGGGTTCGTATTTTTTACCCGGACTTTTAGTTGGGTTCGTAATTTTACCCGGAGTTTTAGTTGGGTTCGTAATTTTACCCGGAGTTTTAGTTGGGTTCGTAATTTTACCCGGAGTTTTACTTGGGTTCGTAATTTTACCCGGAGTTTTACTTGGGTTCGTAATTTTACCCGGAGTTTTAGTTGGGTTCGTAATTTTACCCGGTCTTTTTAGTTGGGTTCGTATTTTTTACCCGGACTTTTAGTTGGGTTCGTAATTTTATCCGGAGTTTTAGGTGGGTTCGTATTTTTACCCGGAGTTTTAGTTGGGTTCGTATTTTTTACCCGGAGTTTTAGTTGGGTTCGTATTTTTACCCGGAGTTTTAGTTGGGTTCGTATTTTTTACCCGGACTTTTAGTTGGGTTCGTAATTTTACCCGGAGTTTTAGTTGGGTTCGTAATTTTACCCGGAGTTTCACTTGGGTTCGTAATTTTACCCGGACTTTTTAGTTGGGTTCGTATTTTTTACCCGGACTTTTAGTTGGGTTCGTAATTTTACCCGGAGTTTTAGTTGGGTTCGTAATTTTACCCGGAGTTTTACTTGGGTTCGTAATTTTACCCGGACTTTTTAGTTGGGTTCGTATTTTTTACCCGGAGTTTTAGCTGGGTTCGTAATTTTACCCGGACTTTTTAGTTGGGTTCGTATTTTTTACCCGGACTTTTAGTTGGGTTCGTAATTTTACCCGGAGTTTTAGTTGGGTTCGTATTTTTTACCCGGAGTTTTAGTTGGGTTCGTATTTTTTACCCGGAGTTTTAGTTGGGTTCGTATTTTAACCCGGAGTTTTACTTGGGTTCGTAATTTTACCCGGACTTTTTAGTTGGGTTCGTATTTTTTACCCGGACTTTTAGTTGGGTTCGTAATTTTACCCGGAGTTTTAGTTGGGTTCGTAATTTTACCCGGAGTTTTAGTTGGGTTCGTAATTTTACCCGGAGTTTTACTTGGGTTCGTAATTTTACCCGGAGTTTTACTTGGGTTCGTAATTTTACCCGGAGTTTTAGTTGGGTTCGTAATTTTACCCGGAGTTTTAGTTGGGTTCGTATTTTTTACCCGGAGTTTTAGTTGGGTTCGTATTTTTTACCCGGAGTTTTAGTTGGGTTCGTATTTTAACCCGGAGTTTTACTTGGGTTCGTAATTTTACCCGGACTTTTTAGTTGGGTTCGTATTTTTTACCCGGACTTTTAGTTGGGTTCGTAATTTTACCCGGAGTTTTAGTTGGGTTCGTAATTTTACCCGGAGTTTTAGTTGGGTTCGTAATTTTACCCGGAGTTTTACTTGGGTTCGTAATTTTACCCGGAGTTTTACTTGGGTTCGTAATTTTACCCGGAGTTTTAGTTGGGTTCGTAATTTTACCCGGAGTTTTAGTTGGGTTCGTAATTTTATCCGGAGTTTTAGTTGGGTTCGTATTTTTACCCGGAGTTTTAGTTGGGTTCGTATTTTTTTCCCGGAATTTTAGTTGGGTTCGTATTTTTACCCGGAGCTTTAGTTGGGTTCGTATTTTTTACCCGGAGTTTTAGTTGGGTTCGTATTTTAACCCGGAGTTTTACTTGGGTTCGTAATTTTACCCGGACTTTTTAGTTGGGTTCGTATTTTTTACCCGGACTTTTAGTTGGGTTCGTAATTTTACCCGGAGTTTTAGTTGGGTTCGTAATTTTACCCGGAGTTTCACTTGGGTTCGTAATTTTACCCGGACTTTTTAGTTGGGTTCGTATTTTTTACCCGGACTTTTAGTTGGGTTCGTAATTTTACCCGGAGTTTTAGTTGGGTTCGTAATTTTACCCGGAGTTTTACTTGGGTTCGTAATTTTACCCGGACTTTTTAGTTGGGTTCGTATTTTTTACCCGGAGTTTTAGCTGGGTTCGTAATTTTACCCGGACTTTTAGTTGGGTTCGTATTTTTTACCCGGACTTTTAGTTGGGTTCGTAATTTTACCCGGAGTTTTAGTTGGGTTCGTATTTTTTACCCGGAGTTTTAGTTGGGTTCGTATTTTTTACCCGGAGTTTTAGTTGGGTTCGTATTTTAACCCGGAGTTTTACTTGGGTTCGTAATTTTACCCGGACTTTTTAGTTGGGTTCGTATTTTTTACCCGGACTTTTAGTTGGGTTCGTAATTTTACCCGGAGTTTTAGTTGGGTTCGTAATTTTACCCGGAGTTTTAGTTGGGTTCGTAATTTTACCCGGAGTTTTACTTGGGTTCGTAATTTTACCCGGAGTTTTAGTTGGGTTCGTAATTTTACCCGGAGTTTTAGTTGGGTTCGTAATTTTACCCGGAGTTTTACTTGGGTTCGTAATTTTACCCGGAGTTTTACTTGGGTTCGTAATTTTACCCGGAGTTTTAGTTGGGTTCGTAATTTTACCCGGAGTTTTAGTTGGGTTCGTAATTTTATCCGGAGTTTTAGTTGGGTTCGTATTTTTACCCGGAGTTTTAGTTGGGTTCGTATTTTTTTCCCGGAATTTTAGTTGGGTTCGTATTTTTACCCGGAGCTTTAGTTGGGTTCGTATTTTTTACCCGGAGTTTTAGTTGGGTTCGTATTTTAACCCGGAGTTTTACTTGGGTTCGTAATTTTACCCGGACTTTTTAGTTGGGTTCGTATTTTTTAACCGGACTTTTAGTTGGGTTCGTAATTTTACCCGGAGTTTTAGTTGGGTTCGTAATTTTACCCGGAGTTTCACTTGGGTTCGTAATTTTACCCGGACTTTTTAGTTGGGTTCGTATTTTTTACCCGGACTTTTAGTTGGGTTCGTAATTTTACCCGGAGTTTTAGTTGGGTTCGTAATTTTACCCGGAGTTTTACTTGGGTTCGTAATTTTACCCGGACTTTTTAGTTGGGTTCGTATTTTTTACCCGGAGTTTTAGCTGGGTTCGTAATTTTACCCGGACTTTTTAGTTGGGTTCGTATTTTTTACCCGGACTTTTAGTTGGGTTCGTAATTTAACCCGGAGTTTTAGTTGGGTTCGTATTTTTTACCCGGAGTTTTAGTTGGGTTCGTATTTTTTACCCGGAGTTTTAGTTGGGTTCGTATTTTAACCCGGAGTTTTACTTGGGTTCGTAATTTTACCCGGACTTTTTAGTTCGGTTCGTATTTTTTACCCGGACTTTTAGTTGGGTTCGTAATTTTACCCGGAGTTTTAGTTGGGTTCGTAATTTTACCCGGAGTTTTAGTTGGGTTCGTAATTTTACCCGGAGTTTTACTTGGGTTCGTAATTTTACCCGGAGTTTTACTTGGGTTCGTAATTTTACCCGGAGTTTTAGTTGGGTTCGTAATTTTACCCGGAGTTTTAGTTGGGTTCGTAATTTTATCCGGAGTTTTAGTTGGGTTCGTATTTTTACCCGGAGTTTTAGTTGGGTTCGTATTTTTTTCCCGGAATTTTACTTGGGTTCGTAATTTTACCCGGACTTTTTAGTTGGGTTCGTATTTTTTACCAGGACTTTTAGTTGGGTTCGTAATTTTACCCGGAGTTTTAGTTGGGTTCGTAATTTTACCCGGAGTTTTAGTTGGGTTCGTAATTTTACCCGGAGTTTTACTTGGGTTCGTAATTTTACCCGGAGTTTTACTTGGGTTCGTAATTTTACCCGGAGTTTTAGTTGGGTTCGTAATTTTACCCGGAGTTTTAGTTGGGTTCGTAATTTTATCCGGAGTTTTAGTTGGGTTCGTATTTTTACCCGGAGTTTTAGTTGGGTTCGTATTTTTTACCCGGACTTTTAGTTGGGTTCGTAATTTTACCCGGACTTTTAGTTGGGTTCGTAATTTTACCCGGAGTTTTAGTTGGGTTCGTATTTTTTACCCGGAGTTTTAGTTGGGTTCGTATTTTTTACCCGGAGTTTTAGTTGGGTTCGTATTTTAACCCGGAGTTTTACTTGGGTTCGTAATTTTACCCGGACTTTTTAGTTGGGTTCGTATTTTTTACCCGGACTTTTAGTTGGGTTCGTAATTTTACCCGGAGTTTTAGTTGGGTTCGTAATTTTACTCGGAGTTTTAGTTGGGTTCGTAATTTTACCCGGAGTTTTACTTGGGTTCGTAATTTTACCCGGAGTTTTACTTGGGTTCGTAATTTTACCCGGAGTTTTAGTTGGGTTCGTAATTTTACCCGGAGTTTTAGTTGGGTTCGTAATTTTACCCGGACTTTTTAGTTGGGTTCGTATTTTTTACCCGAACTTTTTAGTTGGGTTCGTATTTTTTACCCGGAGTTTTAGTTGGGTTCGTATTTTTACCCGGAGTTTTAGTTGGGTTCGTATTTTTACCCGGAGTTTTAGTTGGGTTCGTATTTTTTACCCGGAATTTTAGTTGGGTTCGTATTTTTACCCGGAGCTTTAGTTGGGTTCGTATTTTTACCCGGAGTTTTAGTTGGGTTCGTATTTTTTACCCGGACTTTTTAGTTGGGTTAGTATTTTTGCCCGGAGTTTTAGTTGGGTTCGTATTTTTTTACCCGGAGTTTTAGTTGGGTTCTAAATGTTACCCGGACTTATTTGTTTGGTTCGTAGTTTTTACCCGGAGTTTTAGTTGGGTTCGTAATTTTACCCGCACTTTTTAGTTGGGTTCGTAATTTTACCTGGAGTTTTAGTTGGGTTCGTAATTTTACCCGGAGTTTTAGTTGGGTTCGTAATTTTACCCGGAGTTTTAGTTGGGTTCGTAATTTTACCCGGAGTTTTAGTTGGGTTCGTAATTTTACCCGGAGTTTTACTTGGGTTCGTAATTTTACCCGGAGTTTTACTTGGGTTCGTAATTTTACCCGGAGTTTTAGTTGGGTTCGTAATTTTACCCGGAGTTTTAGTTGGGTTCGTAATTTTATCCGGAGTTTTAGTTGGGTTCGTATTTTTACCCGGAGTTTTAGTTGGGTTCGTATTTTTTTCCCGGAATTTTAGTTGGGTTCGTATTTTTACCCGGAGCTTTAGTTGGGTTCGTATTTTTACCCGGAGTTTTAGTTGGGTTCGTATTTTTTACCCGGACTTTTAGTTGGGTTCGTAATTTTACCCGGACTTTTAGTTGGGTTCGTAATTTTACCCGGAGTTTTAGTTGGGTTCGTATTTTTTACCCGGAGTTTTAGTTGGGTTCGTATTTTTTACCCGGAGTTTTAGTTGGGTTCGTATTTTAACCCGGAGTTTTACTTGGGTTCGTAATTTTACCCGGACTTTTTAGTTGGGTTCGTATTTTTTACCCGGACTTTTAGTTGGGTTCGTAATTTTACCCGGAGTTTTAGTTGGGTTCGTAATTTTACCCGGAGTTTTAGTTGGGTTCGTAATTTTACCCGGAGTTTTACTTGGGTTCGTAATTTTACCCGGAGTTTTACTTGGGTTCGTAATTTTACCCGGAGTTTTAGTTGGGTTCGTAATTTTACCCGGAGTTTTAGTTGGGTTCGTAATTTTACCCGGACTTTTTAGTTGGGTTCGTATTTTTTACCCGAACTTTTTAGTTGGGTTCGTATTTTTTACCCGGAGTTTTAGTTGGGTTCGTATTTTTACCCGGAGTTTTAGTTGGGTTCGTATTTTTACCCGGAGTTTTAGTTGGGTTCGTATTTTAACCCGGAGTTTTACTTGGGTTCGTAATTTTACCCGGACTTTTTAGTTGGGTTCGTATTTTTTACCCGGAGTTTTAGCTGGGTTCGTAATTTTACCCGGACTTTTTAGTTGGGTTCGTATTTTTTACCCGGACTTTTAGTTGGGTTCGTAATTTTACCCGGAGTTTTAGTTGGGTTCGTATTTTTTACCCGGAGTTTTAGTTGGGTTCGTATTTTTTACCCGGAGTTTTAGTTGGGTTCGTATTTTAACCCGGAGTTTTACTTGGGTTCGTAATTTTACCCGGACTTTTTAGTTGGGTTCGTATCTTTTACCCGGACTTTTAGTTGGGTTCGTAATTTTACCCGGAGTTTTAGTTGGGTTCGTAATTTTACCCGGAGTTTTAGTTGGGTTCGTAATTTTACCCGGAGTTTTACTTGGGTTCGTAATTTTACCCGGAGTTTTACTTGGGTTCGTAATTTTACCCGGAGTTTTAGTTGGGTTCGTAATTTTACCCGGAGTTTTAGTTGGGTTCGTATTTTTTACCCGGAGTTTTAGTTGGGTTCGTATTTTTTACCCGGAGTTTTAGTTGGGTTCGTATTTTAACCCGGAGTTTTACTTGGGTTCGTAATTTTACCCGGACTTTTTAGTTGGGTTCGTATTTTTTACCCGGACTTTTAGTTGGGTTCGTAATTTTACCCGGAGTTTTAGTTGGGTTCGTAATTTTACCCGGAGTTTTAGTTGGGTTCGTAATTTTACCCGGAGTTTTACTTGGGTTCGTAATTTTACCCGGAGTTTTACTTGGGTTCGTAATTTTACCCGGAGTTTTAGTTGGGTTCGTAATTTTACCCGGAGTTTTAGTTGGGTTCGTAATTTTATCCGGAGTTTTTAGTTGGGTTCGTATTTTTACCCGGAGTTTTAGTTGGGTTCGTATTTTTTTCCCGGAATTTTAGTTGGGTTCGTATTTTTACCCGGAGCTTTAGTTGGGTTCGTATTTTTTACCCGGAGTTTTAGTTGGGTTCGTATTTTAACCCGGAGTTTTACTTGGGTTCGTAATTTTACCCGGACTTTTTAGTTGGGTTCGTATTTTTTACCCGGACTTTTAGTTGGGTTCGTAATTTTACCCGGAGTTTTAGTTGGGTTCGTAATTTTACCCGGAGTTTCGCTTGGGTTCGTAATTTTACCCGGACTTTTTAGTTGGGTTCGTATTTTTTACCCGGACTTTTAGTTGGGTTCGTAATTTTACCCGGAGTTTTAGTTGGGTTCGTAATTTTACCCGGAGTTTTACTTGGGTTCGTAATTTTACCCGGACTTTTTAGTTGGGTTCGTATTTTTTACCCGGAGTTTTAGCTGGGTTCGTAATTTTACCCGGACTTTTTAGTTGGGTTCGTATTTTTTACCCGGACTTTTAGTTGGGTTCGTAATTTTACCCGGAGTTTTAGTTGGGTTCGTATTTTTTACCCGGAGTTTTAGTTGGGTTCGTATTTTTTACCCGGAGTTTTAGTTGGGTTCGTATTTTAACCCGGAGTTTTACTTGGGTTCGTAATTTTACCCGGACTTTTTAGTTGGGTTCGTATTTTTTACCCGGACTTTTAGTTGGGTTCGTAATTTTACCCGGAGTTTTAGTTGGGTTCGTAATTTTACCCGGAGTTTTAGTTGGGTTCGTAATTTTACCCGGAGTTTTACTTGGGTTCGTAATTTTACCCGGAGTTTTACTTGGGTTCGTAATTTTACCCGGAGTTTTAGTTGGGTTCGTAATTTTACCCGGAGTTTTAGTTGGGTTCGTAATTTTATCCGGAGTTTTAGTTGGGTTCGTATTTTTACCCGGAGTTTTAGTTGGGTTCGTATTTTTTTCCCGGAATTTTACTTGGGTTCGTAATTTTACCCGGACTTTTTAGTTGGGTTCGTATTTTTTACCCGGACTTTTAGTTGGGTTCGTAATTTTACCCGGAGTTTTAGTTGGGTTCGTAATTTTACCCGGAGTTTTAGTTGGGTTCGTAATTTTACCCGGAGTTTTACTTGGGTTCGTAATTTTACCCGGAGTTTTACTTGGGTTCGTAATTTTACCCGGAGTTTTAGTTGGGTTCGTAATTTTACCCGGAGTTTTAGTTGGGTTCGTAATTTTATCCGGAGTTTTAGTTGGGTTCGTATTTTTACCCGGAGTTTTAGTTGGGTTCGTATTTTTTAGCCGGACTTTTAGTTGGGTTCGTAATTTTACCCGGACTTTTAGTTGGGTTCGTAATTTTACCCGGAGTTTTAGTTGGGTTCGTATTTTTTACCCGGAGTTTTAGTTGGGTTCGTATTTTTTACCCGGAGTTTTAGTTGGGTTCGTATTTTAACCCGGAGTTTTACTTGGGTTCGTAATTTTACCCGGACTTTTTAGTTGGGTTCGTATTTTTTACCCGGACTTTTAGTTGGGTTCGTAATTTTACCCGGAGTTTTAGTTGGGTTCGTAATTTTACTCGGAGTTTTAGTTGGGTTCGTAATTTTACCCGGAGTTTTACTTGGGTTCGTAATTTTACCCGGAGTTTTACTTGGGTTCGTATTTTTACCCGGAGCTTTAGTTGGGTTCGTATTTTTACCCGGAGTTTTAGTTGGGTTCGTATTTTTTACCCGGACTTTTTAGTTGGGTTAGTATTTTTGCCCGGAGTTTTAGTTGGGTTCGTATTTTTTTACCCGGAGTTTTAGTTGGGTTCTAAATGTTACCCGGACTTATTTGTTTGGTTCGTAGTTTTTACCCGGAGTTTTAGTTGGGTTCGTAATTTTACCCGCACTTTTTAGTTGGGTTCGTAATTTTACCTGGAGTTTTTAGTTGGGTTAGTATTTTTGCCCGGAGTTTTAGTTGGGTTCGTATTTTTTTACCCGGAGTTTTAGTTGGGTTCTAAATGTTACCCGGACTTATTTGTTTGGTTCGTAGTTTTTACCCGGAGTTTTAGTTGGGTTCGTAATTTTACCCGCACTTTTTAGTTGGGTTCGTAATTTTACCCGGAGTTTTAGTTGGGTTCGTAATTTTACCCGGAGTTTTAGTTGGGTTCGTAATTTTACCCGGAGTTTTAGTTGGGTTCGTAATTTTACCCGGAGTTTTACTTGGGTTCGTAATTTTACCCGGAGTTTTACTTGGGTTCGTAATTTTACCCGGAGTTTTAGTTGGGTTCGTAATTTTACCCGGAGTTTTAGTTGGGTTCGTAATTTTATCCGGAGTTTTAGTTGGGTTCGTATTTTTACCCGGAGTTTTAGTTGGGTTCGTATTTTTTTCCCGGAATTTTAGTTGGGTTCGTATTTTTACCCGGAGCTTTAGTTGGGTTCGTATTTTTACCCGGAGTTTTAGTTGGGTTCGTATTTTTTACCCGGACTTTTAGTTGGGTTCGTAATTTTACCCGGACTTTTAGTTGGGTTCGTAATTTTACCCGGAGTTTTAGTTGGGTTCGTATTTTTTACCCGGAGTTTTAGTTGGGTTCGTATTTTTTACCCGGAGTTTTAGTTGGGTTCGTATTTTAACCCGGAGTTTTACTTGGGTTCGTAATTTTACCCGGACTTTTTAGTTGGGTTCGTATTTTTTACCCGGACTTTTAGTTGGGTTCGTAATTTTACCCGGAGTTTTAGTTGGGTTCGTAATTTTACCCGGAGTTTTAGTTGGGTTCGTAATTTTACCCGGAGTTTTACTTGGGTTCGTAATTTTACCCGGAGTTTTACTTGGGTTCGTAATTTTACCCGGAGTTTTAGTTGGGTTCGTAATTTTACCCGGAGTTTTAGTTGGGTTCGTAATTTTACCCGGACTTTTTAGTTGGGTTCGTATTTTTTACCCGAACTTTTTAGTTGGGTTCGTATTTTTTACCCGGAGTTTTAGTTGGGTTCGTATTTTTACCCGGAGTTTTAGTTGGGTTCGTATTTTTACCCGGAGTTTTAGTTGGGTTCGTATTTTTTACCCGGAATTTTAGTTGGGTTCGTATTTTTACCCGGAGCTTTAGTTGGGTTCGTATTTTTACCCGGAGTTTTAGTTGGGTTCGTATTTTTTACCCGGACTTTTTAGTTGGGTTAGTATTTTTGCCCGGAGTTTTAGTTGGGTTCGTATTTTTTTACCCGGAGTTTTAGTTGGGTTCTAAATGTTACCCGGACTTATTTGTTTGGTTCGTAGTTTTTACCCGGAGTTTTAGTTGGGTTCGTAATTTTACCCGCACTTTTTAGTTGGGTTCGTAATTTTACCTGGAGTTTTAGTTGGGTTCGTAATTTTACCCGGAGTTTTAGTTGGGTTCGTAATTTTACCCGGAGTTTTAGTTGGGTTCGTAATTTTACCAGGAGTTTTAGTTGGGTTCGTAATTTTACCCGGACTTTTTAGTTGTGTTCGTTTTTTTTACCCGGACTTTTAGTTGGGTTCGTAAATTTACCCGGAGTTTTAGTTGGGTTCGTAATTTTACCCGGAGTTTTAGTTGAGTTCGTAATTTTACCCGGAGTTTTAGTTGGGTTAGTAATTTTACCCGGACTTTTTATTTGGGTTCGTAATTTTACCCGGACTTTTTAGTTGGGTTCGTAATTTCACCCGGAGTTTTAGTTGGGTTCGTAATTTTACCCGGAGTTTTACTTGGGTTCGTAATTTTACCCGGACTTTTTAGTTGGGTTCGTATTTTTTACCCGGACTTTTAGTTGGGTTCGTAATTTTACCCGGAGTTTTAGTTGGGTTCGTAATTTTACCCGGAGTTTTAGTTGGGTTCGTAATTTTACCCGGAGTTTTCCTTTGGTTCGTAATTTTACCCGGAGTTTTACTTGGGTTCGTAATTTTACCCGGAGTTTTAGTTGGGTTCGTAATTTTACCCGGAGTTTTAGTTGGGTTCGTAATTTTACCCGGACTTTTTAGTTGGGTTCGTAATTTTATCCGGAGTTTTAGTTGGGTTCGTATTTTTACCCGGAGTTTTAGTTGGGTTCGTATTTTTTACCCGGAATTTTAATTGGGTTCGTATTTTTACCCGGAGCTTTAGTTGGGTTCGTATTTTTACCCGGAGTTTTAGTTGGGTTCGTATTTTTTACCCGGACTTTTAGTTGGGTTCGTAATTTTACCCGGAGTTTTAGTTGGGTTCGTAATTTTACCCGGAGTTTCACTTGGGTTCGTAATTTTACCCGGACTTTTTAGTTGGGTTCGTATTTTTTACCCGGACTTTTAGTTGGGTTCGTAATTTTACCCGGACTTTTTAGTTGGGTTTGTATTTTTTACCCGGACTTTTAGTTGGGTTCGTAATTTTACCCGGAGTTTTAGTTGGGTTCGTAATTTTACCCGGAGTTTTACTTGGGTTCGTAATTTTACACGGACTTTTTAGTTGGGTTCGTATTTTTTACCCGGAGTTTTAGTTGGGTTCGTAATTTTACCCGGACTTTTTAGTTGGGTTCGTATTTTTTACCCGGACTTTTAGTTGGGTTCGTAATTTTGCCCGGAGTTTTAGTTGGGTTCGTATTTTTTACCCGGAGTTTTAGTTGGGTTCGTAATTTTACCCGGACTTTTTAGTTGTGTTCGTATTTTTTACCCGGACTTTTAGTTGGGTTCGTAATTTTACCCGGAGTTTTAGTTGGGTTCGTAATTTTACCCGGAGTTTTAGTTGAGTTCGTAATTTTACCCGGAGTTTTAGTTGGGTTAGTAATTTTACCCGGACTTTTTATTTGGGTTCGTAATTTTACCCGGACTTTTTAGTTGGGTTCGTAATTTTACCCGGACTTTTAGTTGGGTTCGTAATTTTACCCGGAGTTTTACTTGGGTTCGTAATTTTACCCGGACTTTTTAGTTGGGTTCGTATTTTTACCCGGAGTTTTAGTTGGGTTCGTATTTTTTACCCGGAGTTTTTAGTTGGGTTAGTATTTTTGCCCGGAGTTTTAGTTGGGTTCGTATTTTTTACCCGGAGTTTTAGTTGGGTTCGTATTTTTTACCCGGAGTTTTAGTTGGGTTCGTATTTTTACCCGGAGTTTTAGTTGGGTTCGTATTTTTACCCGGAGTTTTAGTTATGTTCTTATTTTTTAAACGGAGTTTTAGTTGGGTTCGTATTTTTACCCGGAGTTTTAGTTGGGTTCGTATTTTTACCCGGAGTTTTAGTTGGGTTCGTATTTTTTACCCGGACTTTTTAGTTGGGTTAGTATTTTTGCCCGGAGTTTTAGTTGGGTTCGTAATTTTACCCGCACTTTTTAGTTGGGTTCGTAATTTTACCCGGAGTTTTAGTTGGGTTCGTAATTTTACCCGGAGTTTTAGTTGGGTTCGTAATTTTACCCGGAGTTTTAGTTGGGTTCTTAATTTTACCCGGAGTTTTACTTGGGTTCGTAATTTTACGAGAACTTTTTCGTTGGGTTCGTATTTTTTACCCGGACTTTTAGTTGGGTTCGTAATTTTACCCGGAGTTTTGGTTGGGTTCGTAATTTTACCCGGAGTTTTAGTTGGGTTCGCAATTTTACCCGGAGTTTTACTTGGGTTCGTAATTTTACCCGCAGTTTTACTTGGGTTCGTAATTTTACCCGGAGTTTTAGTTGGGTTCATAATTTTACCCGGAGTTTTAGTTGGGTTCGTAATTTTACCCGGAGTTTTAGTTGGGTTCGTAATTTTACCCGAAGTTTTAGTTGAGTTCGTAATTTTACCCGGAGTTTTAGTTGGGTTTGTAATTTTACCCGGACTTTTTAGTTGGGTTCGTAATTTTACCCGGACTTTTTAGTTGGGTTCGTAATTTTACCCGGACTTTTTAGTTGGGTTCGTAATTTTACCCGGAGTTTTAGTTGGATTCGTAATTTTACCCGGACTTTTTAGTTGGGTTCGAATTTTTTACCCGGACTTTTAGTTGGGTTCATAATTTTACCCGGAGTTTTAGTTGGGTTCGTAATTTTACCCGGACTTTTTAGTTGGGTTCGTATTTTTTACCCGGACTTTTAGTTGGGTTCGTAATTTTACCCGGAGTTTTAGTTGGGTTCGTAATTTTACCCGGAGTTTTAGTTGGGTTCGTAATTTTACCCGGAGTCTTGAGTTAATAGTTGGGTTCGTATTTTTACCCGGACTTTTAGTTGGGCTCGTAATTTTACCCGGAGTTTCACTTGGGTTCGTAATTTTACCCGGACTTTTTAGTTGGGTTCGTATTTTTTACCCGGACTTTTAGTTGGGTTCGTATTTTTTACCCGGAATTTTAGTTGGGTTCGTATTTTTACCCGGAGCTTTAGTTGGGTTCGTATTTTTACCCGGAGTTTTAGTTGGGTTCGTATTTTTTACCCGGACTTTTTAGTTGGGTTAGTATTTTTGCCCGGAGTTTTAGTTGGGTTCGTATTTTTTTACCCGGAGTTTTAGTTGGGTTCTAAATGTTACCCGGACTTATTTGTTTGGTTCGTAGTTTTTACCCGGAGTTTTAGTTGGGTTCGTAATTTTACCCGCACTTTTTAGTTGGGTTCGTAATTTTACCTGGAGTTTTAGTTGGGTTCGTAATTTTACCCGGAGTTTTAGTTGGGTTCGTAATTTTACCCGGAGTTTTAGTTGGGTTCGTAATTTTACCAGGAGTTTTAGTTGGGTTCGTAATTTTACCCGGACTTTTTAGTTGTGTTCGTTTTTTTTACCCGGACTTTTAGTTGGGTTCGTAAATTTACCCGGAGTTTTAGTTGGGTTCGTAATTTTACCCGGAGTTTTAGTTGAGTTCGTAATTTTACCCGGAGTTTTAGTTGGGTTAGTAATTTTACCCGGACTTTTTATTTGGGTTCGTAATTTTACCCGGACTTTTTAGTTGGGTTCGTAATTTCACCTGGAGTTTTAGTTGGGTTCGTAATTTTACCCGGAGTTTTACTTGGGTTCGTAATTTTACCCGGACTTTTTAGTTGGGTTCGTATTTTTTACCCGGACTTTTAGTTGGGTTCGTAATTTTACCCGGAGTTTTAGTTGGGTTCGTAATTTTACCCGGAGTTTTAGTTGGGTTCGTAATTTTACCCGGAGTTTTCCTTTGGTTCGTAATTTTACCCGGAGTTTTACTTGGGTTCGTAATTTTACCCGGAGTTTTAGTTGGGTTCGTAATTTTACCCGGAGTTTTAGTTGGGTTCGTAATTTTACCCGGACTTTTTAGTTGGGTTCGTAATTTTATCCGGAGTTTTAGTTGGGTTCGTATTTTTACCCGGAGTTTTAGTTGGGTTCGTATTTTTTACCCGGAATTTTAATTGGGTTCGTATTTTTACCCGGAGCTTTAGTTGGGTTCGTATTTTTACCCGGAGTTTTAGTTGGGTTCGTATTTTTTACCCGGACTTTTAGTTGGGTTCGTAATTTTACCCGGAGTTTTAGTTGGGTTCGTAATTTTACCCGGAGTTTCACTTGGGTTCGTAATTTTACCCGGACTTTTTAGTTGGGTTCGTATTTTTTACCCGGACTTTTAGTTGGGTTCGTAATTTTACCCGGACTTTTTAGTTGGGTTTGTATTTTTTACCCGGACTTTTAGTTGGGTTCGTAATTTTACCCGGAGTTTTAGTTGGGTTCGTAATTTTACCCGGAGTTTTACTTGGGTTCGTAATTTTACCCGGACTTTTTAGTTGGGTTCGTATTTTTTACCCGGAGTTTTAGTTGGGTTCGTAATTTTACCCGGACTTTTTAGTTGGGTTCGTATTTTTTACCCGGACTTTTAGTTGGGTTCGTAATTTTGCCCGGAGTTTTAGTTGGGTTCGTATTTTTTACCCGGAGTTTTAGTTGGGTTCGTAATTTTACCCGGACTTTTTAGTTGTGTTCGTATTTTTTACCCGGACTTTTAGTTGGGTTCGTAATTTTACCCGGAGTTTTAGTTGGGTTCGTAATTTTACCCGGAGTTTTAGTTGAGTTCGTAATTTTACCCGGAGTTTTAGTTGGGTTAGTAATTTTACCCGGACTTTTTATTTGGGTTCGTAATTTTACCCGGACTTTTTAGTTGGGTTCGTAATTTTACCCGGACTTTTAGTTGGGTTCGTAATTTTACCCGGAGTTTTACTTGGGTTCGTAATTTTACCCGGACTTTTTAGTTGGGTTCGTATTTTTACCCGGAGTTTTAGTTGGGTTCGTATTTTTTACCCGGAGTTTTTAGTTGGGTTAGTATTTTTGCCCGGAGTTTTAGTTGGGTTCGTATTTTTTACCCGGAGTTTTAGTTGGGTTCGTATTTTTTACCCGGAGTTTTAGTTGGGTTCGTATTTTTACCCGGAGTTTTAGTTGGGTTCGTATTTTTACCCGGAGTTTTAGTTATGTTCTTATTTTTTAAACGGAGTTTTAGTTGGGTTCGTATTTTTACCCGGAGTTTTAGTTGGGTTCGTATTTTTACCCGGAGTTTTAGTTGGGTTCGTATTTTTTACCCGGACTTTTTAGTTGGGTTAGTATTTTTGCCCGGAGTTTTAGTTGGGTTCGTAATTTTACCCGCACTTTTTAGTTGGGTTCGTAATTTTACCCGGAGTTTTAGTTGGGTTCGTAATTTTACCCGGAGTTTTAGTTGGGTTCGTAATTTTACCCGGAGTTTTAGTTGGGTTCTTAATTTTACCCGGAGTTTTACTTGGGTTCGTAATTTTACGAGAACTTTTTCGTTGGGTTCGTATTTTTTACCCGGACTTTTAGTTGGGTTCGTAATTTTACCCGGAGTTTTGGTTGGGTTCGTAATTTTACCCGGAGTTTTAGTTGGGTTCGCAATTTTACCCGGAGTTTTACTTGGGTTCGTAATTTTACCCGCAGTTTTACTTGGGTTCGTAATTTTACCCGGAGTTTTAGTTGGGTTCGTAATTTTACCCGGAGTTTTAGTTGGGTTCGTAATTTTACCCGGAGTTTTAGTTGGGTTCGTAATTTTACCCGAAGTTTTAGTTGAGTTCGTAATTTTACCCGGAGTTTTAGTTGGGTTTGTAATTTTACCCGGACTTTTTAGTTGGGTTCGTAATTTTACCCGGACTTTTTAGTTGGGTTCGTAATTTTACCCGGACTTTTTAGTTGGGTTCGTAATTTTACCCGGAGTTTTAGTTGGATTCGTAATTTTACCCGGACTTTTTAGTTGGGTTCGAATTTTTTACCCGGACTTTTAGTTGGGTTCATAATTTTACCCGGAGTTTTAGTTGGGTTCGTAATTTTACCCGGACTTTTTAGTTGGGTTCGTATTTTTTACCGGACTTTTAGTTGGGTTCGTAATTTTACCCGGAGTTTTAGTTGGGTTCGTAATTTTACCCGGAGTTTTAGTTGGGTTCGTAATTTTACCCGG
>CAXIES010000661.1:0-39257 GCA_964023965.1 Melinopterus prodromus | reverse complement strand
TAGTTCATTTCGGAGAAAGTTCAGGTAACGTTCACCATTCAGTGTTCCGTCGAAAAAATATTGTCCAATAATTCTTGAACCACCACACCAGCCCACACATTAAGTTTTTGAGGATATTGTGTGTTCGCTTCCATCATCGAATGCGGATTTTGACGGGCCCAGTAACGGCAATTTTGTTTATTTCTTAGATAGATTTTGTTTATTCTAATTAAGCAAGGATTTGCATGAGAGAGTTCCATCATTGTCTCATAAAACTGCACTCGTCTATCAAAGTCATCATCGGACAATTTTTGTACCAAGTGCACTTTATACCGGTGAAATTTCTGTTTTCGACATAATCTGGATACTGTAGTTCTTGACACACTAACTTCTGAAGCGACCTCTGCAAAGGTTGAATGTGGATTTTCTTGCACCATTAGAATAGCATCCATCTGCCTTAGGTTTATCCCGTACATGACCGAGATCGCGAAATTTGTTTTCGATTCGACTTACTGTCGATTGCGATATTGGCGGACGGTCCGGGTGCGTTTCATTGAACAAACCACGAACTTCTTCATACGTCCGGCTTCTATCTCCAAAACCAATCATCATTAAAACTTGGATTCTTTCGGTTTCAGTAAGTCTCATTTTGCTACTATTTCCTTAATCACGAAAAACTCGGAATTGTGCTTGACATAAGTAAAAACAAGTTGCAATTGTTTGAACGGTATTGCTATGCCCGTTTCAATAGCGCTTACTCGAATATTGACGCTCTTCTTTGAATACATTTTGGTAAATATCGTCGTTATTTATCAACCGATCTTGATGTTTTTTTTTCCTTGTATTCAGAATAAAAAAATCTATCAATTGAGGTATCACAAGGGGTACTTTGGTATTTGAAATATTAAAGTTGGGGTTACCACCCCTTAGGGATGAATGTGTGGGGGATTGAAAAGTGTATGTCAGGATAGTAATTTAAAAATAAAAATCGACGTGTCAGAGAATTTTTCTGAAATATTTTTATTTAAGGTTTTATAGAATTTATCCGTTACTTTTGGGAAGCACTGTATGTTAGTAAGTAGTGTTAAAAGTAATCCCCGCTTTCTTCTACCATAGCTCTATAACTACAAATGTAGAAAAAGTTTAATACAGAAGTTGTAGGAGACTGTAGAAACGAGATATACAAGGTGTCCCTCAACTTGTGGGCATAAATTCAGGAGCATACTAAAAAAGTTAAATGTGATGAAGAGCTACATATATTTTTGAATAAAAACAGCGAGCAGTCACTCACTACCAATTCGCGTATTCACGCATAATTGCAAACTTCCGATTAATCCCAGTGTTGTGAAAACGGGGGATGCACAATTGTTCTTAGATCATGAAAAGGTTGAGTTGGGTTGTTCTATATTTCTGTAGTATTTTTTTTGTTGTTATTATCGCTATATTTACATTTTTGTGCTATAAAAATTGTCTTAAATTACGATAAAATAAACCGTTTCTAATTTTTACTTTTACGTAAACTTTGTTTTTTATGACTTTCCAGGGTAGCATATAATAGAATAGTATTTATTTTATGGATAGTATTTATGTACTATAGCACCCATGGAAATCTACAATCTAGATACCCGTGGTAAGTTTCCGTTCTAAATGGATTTTTCTTCAAGTAGGTACTAAGATGATATTATTTCCATTAATAGTTTTATTAGTACGGTATGTATATTATGTTAGATACTGTAAAAACTACATTATCACTGTGAAGTGGGTACGAGTGGGTACCGTAAGAAAATATAAGTACTTTTATTTTATTAAATACCACACAACAAACACACGTTGATTCTTAAAATAAAAATAGAGATTGCGTAACATTAACCAAACATAAGTCCTTTTTTATTTCGCAGTCAATAATATTTTAAATGTTATATAATAAGTATTTTTTAAGGAATTTCTTTGGCATGTATTTGTCGAAAATCAACACTAAAACGACTTGAACACACCAGCATTCAGACAAAAGCAACAGCGATTACGCAATAGAATAACATCTTACCTTATATCGGCAATTTGTCTCTTCAAAATCGACGAAGAATGAACAAAAAGTCAATGGGAACACAACGCACATCAAATGTCACTCATTTATCACGTTTTTAAGTCAATACACCGATTTTGATAGCAAACATAGCGAGGCGCGTAACAATTGTAAGACGCTATCATTTTACTACGTACTGGGGTTTACAAACGGTTTAGCGCGGACGAGAACAAAAAACACGTACTGACTCCAAACGCACCATGACACAGTATAGTGGGGATTTGCGTATTATTAGTGCGTTGCGTGAATAAAAGGTAAAGCAAGGTATCTGTTGGGTATTATTTTGAATTGTTGTTGTGTATTTATTATTGTTGTTATAGTTTTACTAATACTTATTCTACGTGTATTGGTTGAATTATCTATTGTTGATAAAATATAATTTTGAATTTTAATGAATTGAGATTTAATTCGGATTCAAATATTGCGTAACATTAACCAAACATAACTCTCTTTTATTTGGTAGTCGATAATTTTTTAAATATAAATAATGTCTTAACGACTTTCTTTGGCATGGATCACACAACTGCGGATATAGCACGATCGATTGAATAGATTTACAGTTAGGTTCTTTAAAAGTGCTTGTTCATATCTGTGGCCCGTAGGTAGATGAGTGTCATGTAGGGATATATGGATTTTTTTATTACAGTAATTTACAGCTTAAATTCCCAAAGGCAATTTACCGTTAATATGTATTACCGTTGGTACTTTACTGTTTTTATAACAATAAAAAAGCCTGAGCAATAATTAACCATTAAACAACAATGTTTGTTTCTTTATTATTTATTTGTATTTTGTGCCTGGTTTTACAAACAATAATCATTTTTAATCCGGTTATTATTTTAACACAGGGATATTTGTTTACAGTGTTTTTGTTATTAAAGATTCTTTCCACTCCTCAATTCACCTGTCAAATAATATTATTTGAGAAAGCATAGATAATATTTTTATATTGGTAGCATAGGAGATGGAAACGGGATTTGGCTATGGAGATCGATTCAGCGGAGTTAATAACACAAATTTTAAATCAGAACCCATTTACCTACAGCTGAATTTACGAGTTAAAGAGATGTTCATTATTTGTAAAACCAAGCGTTGTTATTTTATGAGTCGGTAAAGATTTCAATTATTTTATACTATAATTAAGCCTACGTACTTATATAATTAAGATGTTTGACTGCCACCTTTTCAAATTGCCGCTATAAATACAATTTTTAGTACCTATAGTCCTTGGTTTGATATTTATAATGAATTACTACTATCAAATTAGGAAAAGCACCAGAGATTGGTAGATATCTACAAAATACGTGGTTATATATTATTTCAAATTAATAATTTTACGTACTCCGGCAATTTACCAAAATATATAATTACTTACCGAAAATTAGCAACATTGGATTAATGACCTATTGTCTTTAAACAATCTTTATAGCTCACAAACGTACGTTTTCACATCCTGGTAAAAGCAAGCGGTGAGATATATTTTTCCTAACTAGCAATACCACCTCAAAACATCAAATCGAGTTAGACTTCTCTAATGTACAGGTTTTTTGCCCTTAGGGCTGATATTTTTACATAGATTTGTTGCGCTATTTTAGCTTGTTAAATGAGAAGATGTACCGGCGGCGGTGACAGAGTGAACACAAGGAGCTCGATACGCCACCCATTCACCGCCTCCGACATATCTTCTCATTGAGCAGGCTAAAATGACGCAACAAATCTGACAGATCTGTCTCATAACCATTGATAACTTTGCAGGTAGACGAAAATACCAACCCTTAATCTCTTGAATCAGCTGTTGATAACGTTTCTAAAGTCCCATTTACTTCTGGGCTACAGTGGGCAACATGCAGAGTGCGACATGTTATTTTTTTATAGATCATTTTATAGATCAATTATATTTTTATTTGAGTTGTCAACAACAGCAATATATTTGATTCAATGTTGTTGCCTGTTGCTGTCGCCATCTGTTGCTCTGGTCTAAATTAAGTACAGGCAAGTGTCTGCGCAAATAAATACATCTGAGGTCCACCAACAGGACCAACACGAACCAGTAAATACTAGATTTTACTATTATGAATTGGTCAATTCTAGGATTAACCGCTATGTCTTGATAAATGCCCGAAATTATATTGATAAATACCATTTTTCGGACATTTACCAATTCATATAGGCTAAACCTAGGATTAACGCGTTAATCCTAGGTTTGACCATATTTCGGGCTTTTACAGTAACATATATACCTTCTCCTTACGGAAACTTGGCCAAAAAATCATTCACACTGCGTTAAGGGTTTTTTACACTACACTACTACGTCATTTTCTAAACATCTTTTTAGCCGTGCTATTACATTTCTTAACTTATTCTTAGAATAGACACGTGCGCAGTGGATGCATTTGCAATACTGCCAACATGAGAGATTTTGTTTTATTTTACCTCAGTAACATTATTTACAGATCTAATGGTTCTTCGTGTACCTATCCAAAAATCTGGATGCCTTGCAAAATTCATTTCAACTTTTTAATTTAGAGACAATAAATAATAAATGAAGAGAGGGAGAAAACTCCAGCTACACGTGGCCGATTCAAAGTTTTACGCAATATCATTAGCCCGGTCTCGTCGCTAAAAATACCCTAAAACCATTATTCATAAAAGGATGTATATTTCGGTGAGTATTATTTCTTGACACGACATTTTTCTTCATTTATTCAGGACCCATTCGGGACTTGGTTATTTATTGTGTCAAATAATACGTTGCTTTCATTTACTACAGCCATGACAATAAATGCTTCTACGAATGAATAATACAATACAACTAACTAACAGCTTTGTTGACGGTAACTGTTACTAAGGTCACCATTTCCATTTTGTTGAAAAAAAGGATATGTCAGATTACAGCCCAGATTGCATCAGATTGGACTTCATAATATGTTGACCAGCGTGGACATTGCCTTTGGCGAAAAGGAACATGCTTGGACCGCAATAATAAACAGAAAGACTGACAGCTTGTTGCCTTACAGTTTTCAGCACTTTATATAATGACTTATGCGTTGTCTGGTTCAGTACAGCACCAACTAATTTCTAACAAATCTAATATACGTACAAGATTACTGTTAATTATATCTTGTTAGTCAATCACGGCGTGCCACATATTAGTTAGGGATGAATATTGAAGTCAGAACCATCGATGGTAATATTTATCCAGAACATCGAAAATTCGGATTTAAGCTATCAGTTATTTTTAACATCGATGTATCTGGGCATTGCTGATTCTTAGCAGTGGGTCACTGCCACTTATCGTTGAAAACGAAATAAACACGACACCAGAAATCAAAAAAATTTCACAATTCGCTATATTCGTAGGGTTTCTATCCATCTCCATATATCAGGACTGTCACTGATATTGGCTTGGCTGTCCCGACGTACAGCGGTCGATTTTTCTAATGCACTTAATTAAAAATCTAAGCCTTAAGGGGATTGCAAAATAATTTTTGTGTAAAATGTTTAAACCTTGTGAGTATGTTACGAGTATGTTATGTTATTATTATAGTACCTACCACAATAGTTTTACTTTTCTGAAACTTTGTGAATGTGCTACTAGTATTCCGACCAATACGCAAAAGTAGGTGAAAATATGAGTAACTGGGGTGGTTGTGGAATAGGGTTGAATAATAGATTTAATTTTGCAAATTTCTGAAATTTTGTGAATGAGATATAATTATTCCAACAAATACCCGAAAAAATGAGGTCTAAGTCCTTATGGGGTGGTTTTGGAAGGGGGTTGAATAATAAATTCGGTTTTCAAATTCCGAAACCTGGTAAACACGACAATATTATTGCTTCGAAAATACGAAAACAAAACTCTAAAAAACATTGTGTGGTTTTTAAGGGAAATGATAAATAAATTTGGCTTTAAAATTGTTGGCAAAGAAATATTGAATAATAACTTTCCAATTTTGTGAATACTGACCTATAATAAATTACTTGTGCAAGTGAATAATAGTATTGTAAAAAGGAAAAAGGGGCGTTGGGGATTTGTTTGAGAAAGTAGGTGGTGTGATATGTCACAGGATAGCTCTCAGACCAGATTCTTTGCGAACGTTAAATAAAAAAAATCTCAGACGAGCTTCCAACAAATAGTAGTAGACACCAAAATAATTGACAAAAAAAGGTAAACATGCGATGTCACTGACAAAGATGAACTCGCAAATGATTATGCCCTCTTGTTCAGTTTGTAATGGTGCCACGCCTGCGATTTGAAACAACAAGTTTGTTAAGCGACTGATAATAACTATTTCTTTTAATATCTAGTGCAGTTAGAATTGCAAATGCGCTATATCATTTTTTATTTTTGAGTATTTCTATTTTAGAATTCTTTTCGTAATTTTAAACGTTAATTGGGCAACTTTTACAACGTCATAACCATAGATTCTAGTTTAAAACAAGCCATAAATTAGAATTAAAATTCTTTTTTAGTTTTTATACGATTTTTCTTTTTTCATATTTTCTTACCTTTCAAACAAAAGTATTTTGCTTTTAAACAAGCTATCGTTCAATTATATTTTTTATATACAGATAGTCCATTTTATTCTCGACATTAGAATATTTTAAATTTTTTAATTCTCAGATTAATTCTAAGAATTCCTTGTAGGAATATTTTTTTATAAAATTCGCAATTTTTGAGTTATAAGCAATTAATGGAAACTCCTGAACTTATAATATTTTATATTTTATTTTAATTCGGCATTCTGTAAAACCAAAAAACTTTTGCTTCAACAATTTTTTGAATTTTTTACGGTTGCAGAATTTTAGTTAATGTGTTTCAAACACAATATGTTTAGCAAAATATAATATGTTATGTACGTTTAATGAACTCAATTAAATTGAATTAAAACAGTTTTATGTCAGCTTGCTGGAATAAGCGAATTAAAAAAGGAAGAAAAATTAAAACATATAGGAGGACGTTTGGTTTGGAAATAGGTATCAGACCGAGCAATTGAGCTAGTTGGCAATCATCGCATCGGTCGATTTCGGGTCCGAGATTTAATGGCTCAGAACGTCGGCTGCCCCATAAATTACCGGGCGTTACACGTCCAGGAAACCAACCGATCCACAGTGGGATAAATCTCCAATTTAACGCCACAAAATTGATAAAGTAACCCACTAATTTCGTATCTTTTAGATTTATTAATTATAGATTTGTTTATTAGGTGGGCCACAATACCACATTAGTAATTGATTGGCATTATATAGATTTGTTTTTATTAAAAACACAATCGGCCCAGAATGATTGGACTATGATTTACCTGATAAAAGAAATATATTCTAGATTTTATTTCTGATTTCTTTTTGCAGAAAAGCATTTTTATTTATTATGTCTCATAAAAACTATGGTGTCTTCGGAATGTGCATTTCAGATTACCCAGGGCCGTACCGCCCATGTGTGCGATGTGTGCCTCGCACACAGGCGTCTAGTACCTAGGGACACCGCGAGGCGCCCTTAATGGAGGGCGCAGTATACGGGGTAAAGTTGAGCAAAATGCAATACTTACATATAATATACGCCCGTCTCTGGCTTTTAGTTAACATTTGAATTAATCCAATGCTTCTTATCTGTCTGATTTTTGTTTATACTATTATACCACAGTGACGTTACGTTACCTATCATGTAATGACCGAGTCGCGGTTGAAACAGAGTATGAAACTTGCAGACCCCTAAGGCAACTAACGCTTTACAACATGAAGACTAGGCGGCTAAAATTCACACAAAACCCTCTTTCAAAGTTAATATCTATTTTTACATTTTAGATTACGCTATCATGTCAGTGACAGACGGTGTCATTTGTTACTTAATCATGAAAACGTATTTAGTATTTTGTTTAAACTCAGAAACGTTCAAGATAAAAGCCGGATGATAAGCTGGAATCGTTTACGGGAAAAACCTTCTGCGAATGAAAGTTCGTCTGATATCTGGCTGATGATTTGTGCGAGGAAGTTATATTATTTCAGTCTCAGTTTAAAGATTTTGACAATGATGTCACAAAAATTCTAGAATTCGTATTTTAATATAATTTAACAGCCATGTTAACTCAGTTATTTTTGATCAAATTTGATCAAAACCCTGAAAAGAGTAAAAATTAAATCTATAAATTGATATATACCTTTGACTTGGTGCCATGAACAATATCTAAAAGTCCTACAAAATCCTGTGTTTGCGTCATTGGTTTTTAAGGTGGAAATTGTGGCATAACTATACCCACCATGTCTGTTATCGCTAATAACTCTTTCAAACATGGCGTTTAGCGGTTTTTAATTATGCCGAATCCAAATATGGCATTTAAATAGCAGAATTTAAAAAGACGGACCAGAAAATAAAAATTAATTGAAAATTCATCCAATTATCGCGTGATAATGGTCGCCGTGATTTCTGCACTCAAGGTGGTCAGTAATAAGAACGTCGAATTTAATTTTATCTCTACTATACAGTACTTATCGCCTGATGAACCAGAAATTAATGTTGAGAAAACGGTGACTTGTCACACTCAAATTATCGATTTTCCTCCCAAAATTGACAATGTTTTTGCTATTAAATAAAAATACATATTGAGTTTCGTAAACGTATTGATAAAACGTATTGAGTTTCTGGTTCACCAAGTGATAAAGCAATATTCGTTGAACATGTAGTAAATATTTCAAGTTGATCGGAGCAGTAGTTAAATTATAACATGCCCACTCGTAGCGAAAAATCTTTCGAGAAAGACTTGTTTAAAGATTCAAGTTAGGTTTCCGGAGGCATGTCGAGTTGTTATAGCTTTTTCTGCTTATCTGGTATATCAGGGTTACGGTTGGTCTACGGTTGGCGGGGCGCTGAGAATACCTCACGTAAAGAAGTCGGGCGCCGTAAAATTAATTGATTAATTGATTAATGGTAGTTTCAGCAAATTGTTTCTCAAGCAAATTGACAGATGGTGTCACAGTTGGTGCCATAACAGCAGGGCCGGGTTCAATCGTCTATTAATTTATTATTACCTACGAAAAAATGCGGAAAATTATAAACGTTTTTTTCCCCAAAAATGAACATATGAACAATCGTCGCTGAAAATGGTTAGCAGGATATGGTACAAATGAAGATACAGGTTATGTATTTCAACGGTAAATGTTTTTATTTAATTCATGAATAATTAAAAAAAGTTCTTAGGTGCAGGTGTTTAATGTATATGTTTAATGTATATGTCGTAGGCAAATGGTTATTTCTGGCAAAAGCTTTTGCCTAGGCAAAAGCTATTTGCCATGGCAAATAGATATTGAGTTTGCATTTATATGTTTAAAGCGATTTGCGTAGGCAAATGTATTTGCCCAAGCCGTTGTTAGGCAAATAGCATTTTGTTTAGAATGCGATCGGTCACGTTTCGCTACGCTAAAATACATTCCCTACGGGTAGAGAAGTCCGTAGAGGCATCAATTAATAGGGGTCTCTCGTCCTTCCTCTCTGTCGGTTATGCTCATTTGTATAATAAAAAGTCTTTGACGACAGGCATTGCCCTACACATTGCAGCAATATCTTATTTTTTTTCTGTGCCGATTTGATTAATATGGAGAAAAAATAATGACGTAAGCGGATGGTTTTAGCGAACAGGGTGTAACCGAAATCGCAAGTGCGCATAGTAGCATACTGTTGGATTTTCAAATTATGTGAGGTTATGTGATTCTTGACAGCGTTATTAAGTTCATCTTCGTTTCTTATCACAACAAAATAGGCGCTTGGTTCAGCTACTGTGTTTGGAGCATCACAGTAACCTCGGCAGCATATCGGTGAACCATTATGAAGACATGCAAACTTTTTAACACACCATATGTTCACTGAGTTGTACATTTCTTTCGCATAATTTCTGTATGCAAAATAGGAGTTAGGTGATATCATCATCTGCATTGATGCGTAAAATCGTCCAGTCGACAACAATTAAGAAATTTTGTGTTTTCCAGTCTTATATAACTTTTTCCTGGTAAAAGTGAAACTAAACATTCCCAACCTAAAAGTTCTGTTTTAGTATCACCGCACTTATGAGTATTGACGCTTGTCACAACAAATCAGGCGTAACTTCATTAGAATCATGATGATTGCTCAAAAGTAATCAACGACTAAATAATAATTATGACGCATTTGAGAATTGACATGCACGGATTGCACATAACCTCAAACTCACATGATTAAAACAAAAGCGATTGAAAACTAAAAAATGCTATTTGCCTAACGACGGTCTTGGCAAATACATTTGCCTAGGCAAATGGCTTTAAAAATATAAATAAAGGTTTAATATCTATTTGTCCAGGCAAATAGCTTTTGCCTAGGCAAACGCCTTTTGCCTACGGTTTTGCATACGTTACCGGCAAAACCAGTTTGTCCTAGGCGAAACTAGTTCGACCGAACCGCGTTAGGTCTAACTAGTTTATCCTATGCCAAACTGATTTCGATTAACGGTTTTAAAATGAACTATAATACCGGGTGGTTCACGCTGTTATTTGTAAAACCAGACGACTGAAATTTGGATTAGCTATAATAGACTAAAAACTAAAAATTTTGGGATATAGTTGATGTTTTCTGTATTTTTTTTCAGGAAATAACGATTTTTTGAAATTACAGCAAATTACGCTATACCTTGCATGCGATGATTTCAATAGAACTGCACACAATAATTTACTTTAGATACTTTTAATTTGGATAATATTCTAATCACAAAACATGGATTGTTCATTTTTACGGCTTCCAGGATTTCCGCAAATGACGTAACCCTTATTATATTAAAAAATAATACAAAAAGATATTAAACTTTCCATGTAGTTATTAGCAAACAAACTCAAAAAGTCATCTCCACGACATAAGATTATGGTCACGAGCTACTTATAATATGTTTGCTTTTTCCCAATCCCTTATGTTTCCAAGATGCATATTGTTGGAATGTTACTTAGCAATTGAAGATATCACGTGCAATTTAAAATTTGAAAGACAGTGGCAATCCCGGAAAACACAGAAGCAGTAGAAAATTGTCGATCGATGTGTTTTTAGAAATTCATACCGATTGAAAATATCGCAAGCAACGTATAGTAGACAGTGTAAAATGTAAAAGATGACGTCATTTCCGGAAAAAACATGGATACGTTTTGTTAATTTTGTTAATTGTCAATCGATGTGTTTCGTTCTTACAATATCATCACCGATTGAAATTATCGCATGAAAATATAGCCTACAGCTAGCAAATGTAAAGATACTGTATTTTCCCGCAAAAAAAGTAATTATTTGAATTTTAGTTCTGTTACAGCTGATAATATATTCGTCTGGTTCCACAAATTACAGCGTGGATCGCCCGGTATTATAGTATATTTAAAAACCGTTAATCAAAATCAGTTTGGCCTAGGCCATACCAGTTTGACCTGAATACGTTTACATAGCATGTTAAAAAAGTTGGGCCTAACGCGCTTCGCCCGAACTAGTTTGGCCTAAGACAAACTGCCTGAAAATAGGTGATGGACTAAATAATCAAAAGGTTAATATCTCGACTGCTGCTATCGACTCCTGACATGCGGAAAATATGATGTTTACATCCTAATTTTTTTGTTCCGATGGAACTCGGAAGCTACCCTACAAATTATTAACCCCAAAATTTATTGGATAGTTTTTTAGTTACTTCGCACCAAAAAAAAATGCAAAATGGATACATGTTTTCCGAGACTATACTCAAATCGCCTTTCGCAATATCTTTCTCTCCGGACATTTAATATTTATAATTATCAAATTAAAAAGTTTTTTAACTTGCGCTCACACATGTCTAACCAGGGTCAGACGCTTTCAGTGCAATTTCTTCAGTACCTACTTTGAAATATACTACATAACACACATTATTTGAAAAAAACTCTTGAGGTACTTTCAAGGTTAGCACTAATTTCAGAGACTGTTTATCCCACTTTTTCTTTTTTTAATAAACAAGAAAATTATCTTAGGTTCTACTGTGCGGTAATACAAGAACGCACACCGCTAGATGTCACCGTCATCGCCGATAATCTATGTATTGATGGCGGTGCTGGTGGAATTGCCGTTTTTCTCTCCCCGTCGTTCTTCTTGTTTTTCCCGGCAATTTCAATCGTGAGAGTGTAGATAGCGCTCATGTGGAGTAATGGGCGCCGTCGATAAAAGCTCATCTCGCGCCGGGGCTTTTTTCTATTATTATAAAATTTTAGGACGAACGGGAGCGGAAGAGGTATCATTTTTTTTGTGTCAGAGAAAAAAAGAACGGACGGGGCCCGCGAGCGAGTCGCGCGGGAAATACGTTATAAATCGAGTTCGGTTTTTCTTGGTTCACGTGCAGGTGCGCGAAAAGTTTTTTAGCTCTTTTGGAGACAGAATTCCAACCACGTAAAATGGAGCGAATATTGATGGTAGAGAAAAAATTGTTAAAAGATTATTGGATGGGGTTGAAAAATGTAGAGAATTACGTTAGTTGTTACGCACGTCTTATCCCAACATAACCCTGAGGAATGCCTAAACCGATGCTCTACCTGACACCCTGAGAAATGTAAAAATCACTAAAGATAGAAGATAGAGGATAATTAATTCAAATGAAACGCAAAGACAATACAAAGTAGCAAAAAAAAACAATAACCATTGCGCGCGTTAACAATGTGAATGTCACCCCGGAAAACGATCTTTCTGTCCTGGTAGCATTGGCTTCTTGGTTATGAGAAACGTATAGAAAAATCGCTACATGAAATACATGAATTGTAAATTCATCTATATCAGCTATGAATAAATAATGTCATTCCATTCAAAGAATTTTTCATAACATTGTGTAGTTTTAGAATGAATCGCAAGTGGTGAATTTCAATTTCTTGGCTATGACAGCCGACCTCATACTCTAGAGCAGGGTTTCTCAAACTTTTTTCATCGGCGACCAATTTGTACTCAACACATTTTTCCACGACCCCCACTCAAAATTGAAAGTTGAATTACTACTAACAGTCTTACATATTATTTTATCTTTTGTTAGTAATAAAAATTATATATTATTTAGTTTTTTTTTATTTTTACAACAAAGCGGTTTTAAATCCTATCTGATTTATTGGGTCCCATTCCGGCACTAAGTATTTCTTCTAGATTTCTTTCTAGACAACCAACTGCTCAATTAACAAAAGTCTGCTTAACCCAATCACAGGTCAACACGGTCAACTCGACGAGAAAATCCTCAGTATATGAGAACATTTCAGAAGAGTTATCCTTCACTTTAAGCTTCCATCCATATTTTTTAACAATGTTCTTGACGTCCCCTTGGAGAGACATATTTAGAGCGATTAGTTTCCCAAATGAGCTAAGATAAATTAATTTACATGCCAAATTTTCCTTATGAAACATGCTCATATCCTGAATTATTTTCCGAAAGAAATAACTTTAATTTAATTTTTTAAATTTTTTAGAGCCAATTTATTATCTTAACTGCATATTTTAATACGGATTTAAATGCCAATTCGTTTAGCCGCATGTGCCTTTTGATGAATTATGCAATGAGTTAAAAAAGACAAAAAAAATCCTTGGGATCCAGATATGTATGTATTTCAAACTCCAACACAGTTATTCCATTCTAGTCCTACTTCCCCCACAAAATTATTATCATTTTGAAAAATTAACATAAGCCAAAAGCTGTACGATTTTTATTATCTCCGCCGATTTATAAGCTGAATTGCAAATTTTGGCGTCTCTTTTATTATTATAATTAGTTGTTCTCGCTGTTGTTTGCTAATTTTCACAATTTGTGCACTTACCATATCATTTGACATGAAAATGTTTCTTAACTCGTCTGCTTACTTTTTAAGTGAATAATTCCAGTCATTTTAATCGTAACTGGTTGAATTACGTCTTTATCAATTGTGTAAGGTGTTTTAGCAGTTGTGATTAGGTAAGCGGCTTCATATGGTGCTCTTAATTTTCTTTTTATCAACACGAACCTGGTTTTCAAGTTATTTTCAAGTAACCGCGACCCCCCGAGGGGCCGCGATCCACAGTTTGAGAAGCCCTGCTCTAGAGTTGGCGACGGAAGAATAGGAAATTTTAAACAACATAATACTAGTTATGCAGCGTATCATACACTTGAACAAACAGAACTTCTAAAGGTTGACCAATTTTAGCATCTGTTAAAATACACAGTGTGATGTAACATTTAACAGGATGGTCGAAAAGGGTACATGGATCCGATAAATATACCGTATATTGCTCAGGTGCTAGATAATTATCTCGTCTCCTTAGATGGGCTGATCAATCTGCGTGCATTGGAAAATTTCCACTAACGAATATCGTGCAAAATCTCACACACCCTAACGAGACTGGCTGGTAATGACTAACAGTGTAACTCTGCAATGAGCAAGCCAACCAACTGGCGAAATGGGATCGACTAATCACTAAACCATGCATTGGACCGGAACCAATGATTGACAGCCTGTATCATCAGACATACGGTAGTGGACTATACAAAGCATATAAATAAAAAATGATATAAAAAGTGTTCGTAACCGCAGGCTGTTCCAACACTAGCGTTGCGACATATATCGCTCTATCTCATCCGATACCGGATACAATGCGCATGCATTGAACCGAATGTTACCGGCTAACGGCCGCGGTTATGTCATGTATAAGTAACTAATGTGTCTCGGTTTTGATATTTATAACTTTATGGGTTATTTACAACTAACTTTAATTAGTAAACAAAATTGGAGATTATGTATCGGCCCGACAAATTAGGGATTCTCAACGACAAATTGTGAACGACAAAATATGAACTCAGCACGACAAATTTTGTATTGCCCACGACAATTGTTAAGACGACCGAATATGTATTCATCACGACAAATTAGGGATTCTTAACGACAGTTTAATTGACTAGCACGACAGATTATGTAGTTTTACCTTTTTAGCTGTTAGCGAAAAGTATTGATTATATTGATTTGAGTTTTAATGATTTAATTTTGGATTTATAAAACTTAATTAACAGCTGTAGTGAGGGGTATGCAAAAATTTATTAAAACACTAATGAAATTTATAATATTGTATTTAAATAAAGAAAATAATAAACAATAATTCAAGTACAATAAATATATACATGTACATTTTATAAAAAATAAACAAATACTTGTGTATTAGAATATTTTTATCTTTTGATTTAGTAGGACATGTATAATATTTAGGACCCACTTCAAGAACTTTTTTGTTTAATTGCATTAATTTTGAATAATTTATGCCTATGACATTTTTTGATAAAACTAATAGTTTAGCTGCAAGAGCAAATTCTATTTGATCGAGATCGGTCGCATCTCCATTGATATGAAACTACATAGTCGCCAGGATTTGACAAATATTTGTTTGTACTGTCACACTGAAAAGCAGCTGATTTCATCAGAGGTCGGAGAACCGCTATGGAACGTTGCCGCTCTAGTAGAGGAAAGTACAATATACAAATTTCAAATAAAATAAGATCATTAATTTGATTGTTTGTTGATAAGAAATATCAACCCGTTGTTATATATAATTCTAAAAACGATAAATTGAGAAATTGTAAATAAAGTATAGCGATAGTTTTATTTTAGTATGTTGGTACGGATGTGACATCTACAGTGTCATGAACAAATATAAATCGGTTACAATTTGAATTAGCTTATTAAACTTGACGTTTTGTAGAAGTGGTATCAACCTAACATTTCCAATACAGAAATATAATCATTTTTTAATTATTTTTTTTAAATACACTTTTCTCAAAAAGCAACACAAAAATGTTGATGTCACTCCTGCCGAAAACTACATAGCGCGACTCTCTCACATGTGACGGCGACGTTCCGCCTTCGGTGACGCGCCGCATCACCGCTCGTCGCGCGATTCCGTACTTTCGGCACTTGTGACATAAATAACTATTATTCTAATAACTAGTATCAAAATATCTGTCAAATCCTGGCTAACTAGTTTAATTTTAATGCAGACTCGATTTATTTTAATCAAAATGATTCACATGCAGCTAAACTATTAAATTTATATATTGTATGATAAAGTCATGTGCCTGGCCACATCAGATTTTTTTCTTTGGGTGCTGAATCCAAATCTGAGGTTTGCTAATAAAGTTTGTGACGCAACATTGAAAATACTCCAATAAAGGTAAAAAAATAAGCTTTTTGCTTATAATTCGAAAACTATCGACTTTTCGTAAATAACCTATTACAACATTCGCCACTTGGATTTTTCTCCGACAAGCCGTTCGTGCTGAAGCGATAGTTGTTAATTGGCGTGTTTTATCTATCTCCGTAGAAACCCACCTTTCCCACTACAAAGCACTAATTTATTATTAAAGGCATCAATCATTTAGTGAATTCCTTTTTTAAATATAATGTAGACTGCTTTCAACGGCTTTGCCATCTCCAGAACCTACTATAAAAAAGCACATTTTTAAAAGCAAATTGCATTCAAACTCTGTTCAAATATAATTCCCTCTTGTACGTCTTTTCATTTTATTTATTCTCTCCCAACCTTCCGCAACAAAAAAAAAAACCAAAAAAATAAAAATTTGAACTTTTATTGCTTTTTCTTCGACGTTTTGTCGCGAAACTTTGTTAACTTGTTAAAAACTTTCCCGTTATGGCCCCGAAGATATTAACTTTTATTGATATGGCAGTGAACTTAGGCAATTGTTTCTGAATTGAACGTTAATTAATTAACTAATTTAATTAGTTAATTTTTTATTAATTTTAGTTTTGAAAAGGATCTTTAATGCGCTTGCTACTGTAACTGGAGCTATCGGTTATCAGAAAATCTTTAAAATGAGACTGACATGCAGTGGCGGACTGGCCAGGTGGTGCCAGGTTGCCCGATGGCAAGTGGGCCCCCCCTTGAGTGGGCCCCCCTGAAGACAACATGTTGAAAATATTATTAATATATTTATTTATACTGCAACTGGCACGGGAGCGCCGCACGAAAAAATATCAGGCAAAAAGAGGGGCCCCCACCTTTTTGCAATAAATTCATGTCTGCACTCTGCATATTAACAGATATACACAGAGTAAAAACAAACCCTTGGCACGCTATTGGTGCCGGTGCGGTGGCATCTCGCGCGTCGCGCCGTTCCTGCCGGGAAAGAATTTTTTACTGTTTCAGTTTGATTGACCAGGTTCTGGCAAAAATATTATTCGTCCGTAATTGCAATACCAATACGTCACAAAGTACAGAATTGTTATGGTATCACGTGGTAGTTTTTTACCAAGAAAAATAAAAAAAGTCGAATGCTATGATGAACAATAAAATTAAGTTTAAAGCTTAAAGCGAATAATTGATATACAGGAAAACATTGTGTAAAATGAATAAAATTTTACTTGGGTACCAAAATGAATCACTTATACAGAATGTTCTTTATACATAATGCAATCAAAATTAAATAAAATTTATTTATAAATTAAAATATGTAATTTAAAACAAAATAATCTAAAAAAACATGAAAATACAAAAAATATTCGAAACAAAGTTGCGCAGTTTTGTGTTTATCAATGATATAAAAGTGATAGTGATAATTGATTTCACTTTCGAAGATATAAAATCGATGTACAGGGTGCTATAAAAGTTATAGATAATCATTCGCCCTACAGCCAGAAAATATTTTCATGCTTACCTACAGGCTATCCCACAACAACGTACCAACAAACTTATGTTTATTTATAGGAACACTAGGTATATTATTGCAATTTTAAATGAAGATTTTTAACCTAAATGTTTTGACATCAACTTGTTTTAGGCTATTATGAACTGTTTCTGAGATATTGTGAAATGATTGGCATTTTCCGAAAATCATTCTAAGGCAAGGGCCGCGTTTACCAGTAGGCACAATAGGCATGTGCCTAGGGCCCGGCGAAAGAGGGGCCCGTAAGCGGCCCCATTCGACTTAAATACTGTAGGGGCTAGGGCCCACTAATTGTATAATAAATAAATCGGCGGACCTCTATGCATGATTTCGGTAGTTTTTTTTTTCGTGGATTATTTTTCCAATGTCTTTAGTAGACGAACCTCCGTAACATGACATTTTTGAAAAAAGGAAATTAAATATTTAAAAAAATAAGTTTAGAATAACTTCCACAAAAAAATAATTGCGCTTGATAGAATTCCGTTAATTTGTGCATGCCAAATTTTCTAATAAGACAGGGAGCATTTTTGGTCGCTCGTTTAACAGTAATGAAATAACACTGTAGTGAATTTAGTCAGTGATTGCTATCTCCTTTGCATTGAAGTTCCAAAATTCAAGATTACATTTCAGGCTACCTAAAGAATGCAGTGCCAAAAAATGAGTTTTCTGATATTTGATACAATTTTTGAGATTTTTTGCTAAAATCTAAAATAAACTATCGTAATGATCTGTTTTTCCTTGCGAGACACAAAAATGCTCGAAAATGTCGAGTATTCTCAAAACCGCACCGCAATGTACCAAACGCTTTATTTTTAATGTGATAAAGAGCAGGCTTTTATATATTTTGGGGAATTCACATGATGTCAATGAATATAATTCTTAAAACTTTCGTAAAGAAAATAAAATAATATGTAAAACCCATGTTTGGGAACTAGCGACTTTTCATGCATTTGTAGACAAACGTACATTCAACAATATTCATGTATACACAAAATTAATAACGAAAATTTAAAATCCTTTTTATTGTTATATGTGGAAATTGCTTTGGTCAGCAAAAAATGCGTTTGCTCGAATTTAACTCTTGTATCTCTTCAAATAAACGACCAAAAACCGACCATCCAGTATTTAAGATTTACGTTTAATTGCTTTTTATATAAGGAGAAAAAAAAAATAAGGAAAACTGTAACGTAAACTGCAGAATCCACAACACTTTGGAGAGAGTATAAAAAAACTGAAAATGACAAAAGAAGAGATTGGTCGCTTTTAGAAGTGCCAAACTGTTTAGTTGACCAAACTCGCTTATAAAGCCACTGTTTATAGTTTGAATAAAATGATTTTAGTAAGTTATTGTTCCACTTATTTATAGAAATAGCAAAACATATTTTATTGCAGTTACCAAAATTTTATAGACTTCTGACAAAGACTTAAATGTCTATGAACAAAAATAAATAGAACAGTTTTATTTGTTATTAGAAATCGCAGAGAATAGGATTTGCTTCAGAGAAGTTAAATTTCATTTTAGATAACAAATTTTAATCCACCTTTACTTAATGTCGAAATAATTTGAAGATTTTTTTTTCTAACACGACCAGTCAGCAATGCCGAGGGTCCGTTTTCTATTTTAAGCTGGCAAAAATTTATTTGCGCGCTTCACTTTCGGAGTAAATACTCATCACGCTTGCCAAACTTGAAAAAGATTTTCTAAAAACCCTCTACGATGATGATATCATGAAAACATTTATTGAAGACAAAATCAGAAAAAGAACATTTTAGGTTTGTAAAATACCATATTTTCATTAAAAATTTTATACAAATTAACAACTTTTAAGTTGTTATCACGTTTTAAAATGTGATTCTTATTTCTTAAATAAATATGTTTATTATTGGTGTTCTTTCATATACGATAGTGCGGTTGAGGGGCCTTGAATTTCAGGTGTGCCTAGGGTCTGTAAACCCTAGACGCGGCCCTGTTCTAAGGTAACTAATGAGAATAAACAAATAAAAGATCTCATTTTGGATAGTAAAGGTATCGCATTTTTTTACAGTTATTATTCATTTGCGGTTCTAAAATGACTTATCCGGAATAAATGGAGATTTGCTAAATGTCAAATAACTTTAAATGGGACAGCCTGTATATCTTGACACAAATCAAATCAAATCAAATCAAATCAAATAGTTTATTGGTGTTTGTACAATGTTTACATGTTTACACAAGTCAATCAAAAACAATCATAATAATGCGCACAAGCGTAATCACAGCCTTTGCTGGTCAAAAAGAAAACAATAAATAAGCAAATAGACAAAACATGGACACATGCAAGCGTAAAACTTGGCCGGTCGGAAGCATCACCAATACTAACAACAACACAATAACAACAGCGAGCAGGTCACAGTACAAAGTCAGTCTAACAGCAGAACACTACAGTTATAAAATCAGTAGACAATTAAACATATGAAACATCAAAAATATTAAAAATATTACTTTTCAAGGCACTTTATCAGCGACCAGGCTATGACAAGCCGGGAACGTCCCATTCGGTGTTTAAAAAGTCTTCTTTCTCATAAATAACACGACGTAAGAGGAGCGATTTTACAGTGTTATAGAACTTTTTTATTTCCAAACTTTTAATGTCACCAGGAAGAGAGTTAAAGAACAAGGGTCCGTAGTAGTTTGGTCCATATCTACTATGTGTCAGTCGAAGATAGTTTATTTTTAGGTCAGTTGTTTGTCTAGTGTGATGATTGTGGCTAGAACCCTGTAATATGTATTTACTGCCATTTAGCTTAACATATCTAAGACATTCGAGAATATAAAGTGATGGTAAAGTAAGAAGCTGGTTTGAAATGAAAGTTTCTCTCACATCCTCCTGGTAACCCTTATCGTAAATGATTCTTAGGACCTTTCTCTGGAGCTTGAAAATCCTTCCGGCGTGGGGTGAGTGACCCCAGACCACCAGGCCATAGGCACAGTGGGACAAAAACAGAGAATGGTATGCCATGAGCAGAGTTTCACAAGGGACGAGACCCCTCATTGAGCGTATAACAAATATATTACTCGACAACTTATTCGCAAGGTAGTTGCAATGCCCCTCCCATGACAAAGTAGCATCAAGATAAAAGCCCAAGAATTTCGCGCTCTCCCGTACCTCAGCCGTCCTTCTGTGTGTAAACAGCATATGCTGTGTCTTACGCTCATTTAGGGATAAGCTATTCCGCTTAAACCAGCTACCAGCGTCCGACTGGACACGTCCCAGCCGCTCCCGAACAGCATCCCGATCTTTGTCCCTGACAATAATGGTGGTGTCATCCGCGAAAAATACCCGGTCCGGTCCCGGCCCGACGCTGAAATCATTTATGTAAATCAAAAACAGCACCGGCCCCAGGACCGAACCCTGGGGCACACCGCAGACAACTTCCCTCAATTCGGACTCTTTCCCGTCTTTAGCAACATATTGTTTGCGGCATGACACACTTCGAAAGATGGATAAATCAACTTTCATAAAATGTTTATCTCGGTAGGTCTATCGTTAACAGCTAAAAGGTTATTAAGCATCTAATTTAACAATTATACGCATGCAAAATATTTTTCTAACTAAAATAAAATATGTAGTTACCGCGACGAAATTCAGCAATCGCACAAATGTAATGATTCTCCTGCAGCAACATTTCATTGCAAACTGCTACTATCAGTTACACAAACGAACAATAATTTATGATCATCCAAGACTTTGTTTTATTAGTACCAGTCGAAACTTATTTAAAATTTTTATTATTTATTTACGTAATGTTCTAAACTATTTAAAGAATTTTAATGGATCCTTGGGTTGGTTGTAGTGGTGTAACGCCGTAGCCAGCTAAATTGCCAGTTCAATTTATTTATTTCGGGACATGTTAAGGAGTTAGTTTATGGGGATGTTCTAGTTACTACTGATAACAAAAACAAAGGGTGCTTTGGTAGCTATGTGGTGTTCTTCAGCAATCCTGACGTTTCTATACTTTCATAAGAATAAATAATTAAATAAATGGTTAATTGTAAACTGAATAAATAATCCCTATTTATTCAGTCTTGCTTCAAATTCTCGGTGGAAATATAACATTTGCCATGGTTTCCAGAAAAATATGTTAATGCCCTCATATATCCATTCTTCATGTTCGCTATCGTAGTTGTAATATTCTCATAAACTTCTTCCTCAATATGTCTCCAGAGTAACAAATCAAACTCTACTAAATCAGGCGATTAAATAAGGGATTAAATAATCCCTTTGATAAATATTATTTAAAAAATGTTAGATTTATACATATGTACATTACTAATTCTTAAACTTTGGCGAAAATAAATATCACAAATTATACGTTTGGATAAATCAAAATTGCAGTATGCTATTACTAAAAGCTGCATGAAAACAAGAAACATATAATTGAGAGATTGTTGAATTTCATCGAACAATCTGGATATTTAATATTAATTTATTAATATTGTGCGTAAGTTACAAATGTCACATTAGATGCTTAATAACCTTTTAAGTAGATATAATTCGCGGGGATTGGACCACAACAGTGCAAAAACTTCAGTGCAACATCGTTGCCAGTTGTAACTGTGGTCGCCATCTGTCGGCTGGTAGCGTAATGAAGGTTTTGGCATGCCGTATGGTGGTCGGATAGCACATTAGGTTTGTGTGCGCCATCTGTCGGCCATTTTGTGAATAATTTGAAAATGTTTGCGCACGCGCCGTGTGTCGTTTTGTGTCGTAATATTTTTACTTAATTAAAAAAATACCCTTTAATAGGCTCGAACTAGCCTCCAGAGTACGCGCACATGTCAGATGTTTAAAAAATACCTTGTAATATTACGCGCTATTTGTTGATCGTTTTTTTTTTGTAAGATACTGTACTTACATTATAAATATATCTCAATTATGGGGAAAACGAATTTGAAGATTGAAGTCTAATAGAAATTATACATATTAATGTGAATTTTTGCTTATTCTCCAAAGTTAGAAGTAATTAAAAATAGTATTAAATAGACAACGCAATATTAATAATTAATTTTTTGTAAACAAATAAATTTAAAGATTGAAGTATAATAGAAATTATACATATTAATGTGAATTTTTGCTTATTCTCCAAAGTTAAAAGTAATATATAACATACTATTAATAATAATTAAAAAGAGCATTAAATAGACAACGTACTATTAATAATAATTAATTTTTGTAAACAAATAACTAAAGAATATTGGTTTTACTTTTAGTATGCGAACTAAGCCTAGGTACCGAATGCAACGATGACCGGGACTGACCCACTTTCGTTTGTCGTATAGAACGGTTCGCTTACGCTTACGTTCGGTGAATAAAACATTTCCTTTCGCTCGACGCTTAAGGCGCGTTCGCATCAATACATTGTATGTGTATGTACTTATATATAATGCTGCAAAATTGTAACTTGTAAATACATTTAATCGATACGTATATGTAAATAAAAAACAAATGCATTAGAAACTCTGATTTCACTGAGGAATGAATAGTATATAAACGGAAAGCCAAACGCATATGGTTACAGTACATCTTTCTACACACTCTAGTACTTACAGCCTTATACCATAATGGAGTCAAGTAAGAGATACAGTTGTTAGTGTTCTCAACAAAGAAATCTTAAACATTTTTTTTGTTAACAGTTGCAGCAGTTACATCTCTGGTATTATTACTACCACAACATTTAAGGGTATGTGAATTTTCTTTTAACTTAAATATTTAACATTGCTTTAATTAATTGAATACACATATGTAGGATATGCCAATATGTTTTTTGTACAATTGTGGACCGGTACCAACGCCATTTCCGCCGGAAAACATGACTCAATTAACCCCGACAATGGCCTATTATATAGAGGCGGGTATCGTCTTTATAATGGTTTATAGTAATGTTAGTATAAAAAAATTCTATCCAAATTAAATCTAATAATACTTTTTTTTATTTCAGACTTAGGTGAATAATACATATATATAATTTTTTAATGAAATTAGTAGTAATAAATCAAGACATCTTATTAAAATTAAATCGTTTTATTATTAATTTAGATAATACAAACATAGTGTTAAGTGAATAAAATAGATCTATATTTAAAAGAACAGTTAGTAATATTTTTAAATCGTATTTTCTATATAATAAAAAAATTAAGAGTTGACAAAACATACAGCTTATTAGTAAAAATGTGTTAGTAATTTAAAAAAAAGGTTACAAATTAGTGTTTAAATTCAACACACACACAATCTAAATTGTAAACGTACAGTTCAAGTAAAGTAACAAAGTTAAAACATCAGTAATGTTCTAACAATTCTTGTTAAAATAAAAAATAATTAATTAGACGAATAAATAATTAAAATTTTTTGAACTGAACCAAGTTAGCATGGTTTGCTTTGCCTGTATCCAGTTCACCAAGATAGACTAATGCATATTTATTATTCTTACTTTGAATAGACTCACAGAATGCCGGTGTTATTCTTTCTGCTACTCGTTTAGGTAAAAAAACAGCAAACCCTTCCTCATGTATCCCTTCAAGGTCCACCAGGACGCTAGGCCATTTCAGGTGATTGAATATCTTCATTTCATTAATAGGGTATGGAAAATTAACTTTCATTTCCCTAAGTGGTTTGATTGCTGTCGAAATACACATTCCAATTTTATTCAACTCGTCCATTTCCAAATCGGAGGCAGTTTCTTCTTCTTCTTCTTCTTCTTCTTCTTGTTCTTCTTCTATATAGATCTTCTTATTTTTTTGTTGTTTCTGCTCCACAGCAGCTTTGCGTTTTACACCAGTCTTGGTAGATTTCCTGGCGGTAGTTGTTGGTACATTTTCCGAATGCGTAGTAACCTCCGATGGAATATTACCGTGTTTGTTTATTGCCTGACTTGAACTTGTGCCAGGCAATAAGTTGAAGTTATCTAGAAGATTCAATTCCATTTGACTGTACTCAGCCATTTTTGTTGTGTTTGGTTTAACTTGGTTCGTTACTTGAACTGTTGTGTGTGTCTTGGATTGAATCTCATGCCATTTATATATAAATGTGATTTCACGCATTAAGGAGGGAAAGGAAGGGATGACGTAATGTGAATGTAGAATAAATTGAATACCAATCAAACTCATGGTCAAAAGCATTTTCTTTGTTCTCATTGAAATTAATAACTATGAATACCTATTATATCTAGGATGATATAAATTTAAAATACCGTGGTGAAGATATTGTAATTGACTAAAATTTTGTGCATGATCTTCATGGAACATGCTAAAACACTGACCATATCTGAACACTTTGAAAAGCGGTACAATTTGGCAACTAGAACACCAAAAGTCTTTATTCAACACATATCCATCAATAAATTCGTCACATCCATCAATTCCAGTGAAAGTGAACCGGTAATGTTCAAAATTTTCCCACTGTATAAATTCGCGTAAACCATATGCTCTTCGCGTTCCGTTAATTTGAGCTAAACATCTTTCACACATTTTACCCAAAGGTGTTTGAATAAATGTATGTAAAATACATACTGCTTGATCTGGACTGAATCTACTCATAGTTTGACTAAAAATATTGTAACGGCATTGAGCACGTACAAGCGGGTCTGAATGATTTCCCATAATTAGTAAGAATTTGACTAGTTTTCGTGTGAATTGAAAATTAATTTGAAATGAGATATTTTCACTACATGTTATAAATAGATATGGGTCATTGTCTTTTTTTAATAAATTCCACTGAACACTATGCCAATTTCTCAAAAGCATGTTTACAAGTTTTTTCGGTAAGCCTTTTGTTTTATCAGTTGCCAAAAAGTAATACAATTGTAGTTTAATTGGTACATTACTACAAATACTCACAATGGTTAAATTTAGGAGCGTATCACAATTATACACAATTGACATGATTGGTTTTTTGAAATTGAAACACTTTTTGTTATGCATGTGCAATGCGTATACAGTACTTATATAGCAACGGAGTTGCCATGGCGCATAATCCGTTCACTTAATTTACATATTTTGTTCATTATTATTCTTGAGAGCAAATGTAAAAGTTTTCGCTTGCCGTGTTTAGCATTTTGCACACGGCTTGCATAATTTGCATTTATAGGTAACACGCAGTACCGAGGTCATTTTTATTTTCCCATGGCCATGCAGGTGCAAAATGACGTCATTTTTATGCGTTTGCTTTGGTATAAAATATGCCGAAATGCTGCAAGTTGTTTACTGTGCTACGAACACGTGTTCCTTCATGATCTATTCAAATTAGTGCATCAGTATAGTCTTCAAGGTTGTTATTATTATGAACGATAAAGTTATTTTTGAATATATATTAGAAAAAAAAGGATCGATTCTACCACATAAACCAATTCAGTTTGAACATCAGGAACTGCCGTGCTGCTTACAGCTATTTGAAGAAATTTGGTTGTGTTATAAAATTAAAGTATACGAAAGTAACCAATTTTTACACGTTTATTGGAAGGAGGAAAATGTAAGTAAATTTTTTGTTTGTTGTTAATTATCTTACTTTCCTTTTTTTTTTTAGTTTGTAGATACCGATACTTAAACTTTCACGATGGACCGTTTTAACTGTGGCGTTTGTGAAAAAACTTTTAGTCGTAAAAGCTCTTTAAAAAGACATCCATGTATGAGGATTTTTTCTACATCTTCAACTGCAATGCATGCTGTAGTTGATGATCGTGTTGTGTGCGATTTATGTGGTAAGTCGTTTACCAGCTTTAGCGTTTTTCAACGACATCTCTTAGCGACACATATAAATGTGAACAAACGTAAGCGTAATGAAGAAGAAGAAGATCATTCACCCGAAATTGTTAAGAGGCAAAAAGTTGCTTCTGCTTCTACGTCTTCTGGTAACCACCAGCTAAACGCAGCAGGACCATCGATTTCACGACCGGCGAAAGAATATACATGCAACACGTGTAAGGTGACGCTATCGACAGCTCTACAGTATAGGGGACATCTGCGCTCTCAAAACCATCGTACCAATAATTTGACAGTTCTTCAAAGGGATGGAATCAGCGAAATTGCGAGTGCCTTTCAACACCGCATAAAAAGCTATCGTGTTGAAAATAGAGAAGCTGCTGACATTCCGTCATTTTTGGATAACGTTAAATTGAAGGTATGTAAGCTGATAGAAGATGTAATCCCCGATTTGAAGATTTTCAAATTACAATTGGAGCTGTTTTGTAATTTTATTAAACCGCAAAATGTAGCAGCGGCCGAAGCAGGGACAACCGTCGACGGCGATGACAACACTTCACATCAACAACAACAAGGTGAACTAAAATCTTTTAATACTAAATATATTATTATTGATGGTAGTTCTAACTTGAGTGAAGTCTATGACTTGCTGGTTGGTAAGATACAAAAAAAAGCCGAGGAATACCAAGAGAGGGAAAGTGGCTGGAGTTTAGCAAGCGTTTCACATCTCGAAATTAATATTAATAAGTATTCACCGCTAGGGTCATCGTCATATGTAGACTTACCGCCGGATATCAAAAATAAGAGGGCGTGTATTAATATAAAAAATGAGGATAATCATTGCCTAGCTTGGTCGTTATGTGCAAGTTTAAAACCAGCATCTGATCACTCAGACCGTGTTTTATCATACCCCCATTGGTCAACTGTATTAAATTTAGAGGATATAACGTTCCCAGTAAAATTAAAAGATATTCCGCGAATTGAAAATTTGAATAATTTAAGCATAAATATATACGGTTTAGAATACGATACAGCTTCTAAAGAGCATATTGTGGTGGGGCCAATTTTTTTGACTAAATCAGAGCGAGACGTACATGTTAATTTGCTATTATTTGAGAAAGACGAAGAAGATCCAGATTATGATGTTAATCGCGCTTCACATTATGTATTAATTAAGAACCTGTCACGACTTGTTGCATCACAACGTAATAAGCGAAAAAAGTTGCAACCGATTTGCAATGGTTGTTTGACATTTTTCGAAACGCAGAGACATCTCGATATTCATCGTCAATTCGATTGTAATAGAATATGTACGATTTTGCCCACTAGAGACTTAAAGAAAAATAAATTAGGTGCTATGGTCCCCGAAAATATGTTATGTTTTACCAATTTTCAAAAAAAACTAAAGGTGCCTTTTGTAGTTTATGCCGATTTTGAATGTATGCTACAGCCAATTTCATCATGCGCGCCTAATCCGGCCAGATCTTATACGCGAAACACGCATGCACATATTCCCTATAGTTTTGCATTTCAAATTGTTTGCTCGTTTAATTCGGAACTTAATCGATTCGAAACATATAGCGGTCCAGATTGCGCGGAGGTATTTGTAACTAGACTTTCAGAGATAACCCAACAACTATATACTACGCATTTTAAGACAATCGTTCCGATGACGCGCCTAACGCAACGGGAAAACAATGATTTTTATGCAAGTCGAACTTGTCACATTTGTGAGAAGCCAATTACCCCCCACGATTACGACAATGACAATGGGAAGGTCCGCGATCACTGCCACCACTCTGGCCGATACAGAGGCCCCGCCCACAAAAACTGTAATTTAAACTATCAAATTCGTCGATTTATTCCGATTTTTTTCCACAACCTTTCCGGTTATGATGCGCATCTTTTTATAAAACAATTGGCAGCTGACGGTGAGAAAATTGACGTTCTTCCCCTAAACAAGGAGAATTACATCAGTTTTACAAAGTACATTGTCGTAGATCATAAAATTAATTCAAAGGGTTCAAATTATGATGTATATTTTCAATTAAGGTTTTTAGATTCGTTTCGTTTTATGGCATCCTCTTTGGATACACTAGCGAATAATTTGAAGACTGAAGATTTTGTTAATGTCAAGGAGACTTTTCCCATATCGGAACATTTTCTTTTAATGAAACGAAAGGGTGTCTTTCCGTATCAGTATGTAGATTCGTTGGCGCGACTGGAAGAAACACAACTACCTTCGCGCCAGGAATTTTTCAATTCGCTGACGAATACCGCAATAACGGAGCAAGAATATGCGCATGCGAAAACTGTTTGGGATACGTTCGGTTGCGCGAAACTATTGCACTATTCGGATTTGTATTTAAAGGTTGACGTTTTGTTGCTTGCCGATGTGTTTGAAAAATTTCGCAAAGTTTCCCTCAACACATACCAGCTCGATCCTTGTAATTACTTTTCATCGCCCGGTCTATCTTGGGATGCTATGCTAAAGTATACCCGTATTGAATTGGAGTTGCTAACCGACATGGATATGTGCCAATTTATTAAAAACGCCATTCGCGGTGGTATTTCTCAATGCTCGCGTCGCTATGCGAAAGCAAACAACCCGTACTTGACGTCATTCGATCGTACTTTGCCAACCACTTATCTTACGTATTTGGACGCTAACAATTTATACGGTTGGGCAATGTCGAATCATATGCCGATATCGCATTTTAGTTGGTTGACACGAGCCGAAATTGAGGCGTTGAACGTAGAGAATGTAAGCGATACGTCTGATGTAGGGTATATTTTTGAGGTGGATATTGAGTATCCGCAAGAATTGCACAATCTGCATAATGATTTGCCATTTTTATCGGAAAATCTTATACCACCTACCTCAAAATTTAAAAATAAAAAATTACTTTTGACTTTAGAGAATAAACAAAAATATATAATACATTATCGAAATCTTAAGCAAGTGTTAGCGCACGGTTTGAAAGTAACACACGTTCATAGAGTTTTACAATTTAAGCAGGCGGCTTGGATGAAAACCTATATTGACCTTAATACAAGGTTACGTCACCAAGCTGAAAACAAATTTGACAAGGATAATTACAAACTGATGAACAATGCTGTATTTGGCAAGACAATTGAAAATGTGACGAAGAGGGTTGATGTTCGACTCGTCACGCATTGGGAGAGTCGCCATAAGCGCAGAGGCGCGGCACACTTTACGTCACAATTAAATTTTAAATCTATTAGCGTGTTTACGGACAATTTTGTAGCAATTCAAATGCAAAAATTGAAAATTGTATACGATAAACCAATTTACTTGGGGTTTTGCGTTCTAGAACTTTCCAAATTATTAATGTATGACTTTTATTACGGTTTTTTGAAGAGACAATACGGCGAAAGAGTCAACCTATGCTATACCGATACCGACAGTTTGATTTTACTCACCCAAACGGAAAATGTATATACCGACATGAAATTGCATATTGATAAATTTGACACATCCAATTACAATGCTAATAACGCGTATAATATTCCGCTTGTTAATAAAGCCGTTTTGGGCTTAATGAAGGATGAGAATTGTGGTAAAGTGATGAGGGAATTTGTCGGTTTACGTTCCAAAATGTATTCATTTACCGTTGAGGGCGAAAGTGCGCAAGAAAAGAAAGCGAAAGGTATAAAGCGGTACATTGTTAAGAAGGAAATTAAATTTGACGATTATAAGAGATGTCTATTGGAAAATTGCGTTCTCTACAAGCAACAAAACTCATTTCGATCGTTAAAACATAACATATACACACAAAGTCAAAATAAATTGGCCCTATCAGCGCGCGACGATAAACGATTTATTTGCGAGGATTCAATAAAAACGTTTGCCTGGGGACATTATACGCTCGATATTTAGTAGTATTAGTAGTAGTAATTTAGTTGTCTTGTGCTAGTCATTACGTTAAGATGTGTAATAATAGTTATATTATGGTAGAATTAGATGTTTTTACCAACATGAAGAGCACGTACACTGATCACCTAAAAAAATGCTTAACTTCGAACGATATTGACGGAGTGAAATATTTATTAAGTAAAACTCAAGTGCCGGAAGAATTGCTCACGTACGGACGTTTATGCAATACGCCAGTGAATATTCTAGAGACACTGTTCGAATCGAAACTTCTAACTGACAAATTTGTGAAGTGCGCGTTGGAATTAATTTTAGAAGCGACAGACAATAGCAATAATGCAATTGAAATGAATGTAACGTATATAGCGACCATAGCTAAACAGATAAATTGTATCCATCAGTCGGATGAAAACTATAAAAAATGTTTGCTCGTTACGTTGTTGCTGAGTGACGAAAAGAAAAAGGATGTAACGTCACTTTCTATGAATAATTTAATTAACAACTATAGAAATGTACGCTATTATTTTGAAAAAAATGTATGTGATGCGTTGTATAATGCCGATGTAAACTATTTAATGACATTATTGAATACAATTGGTGTTGCGAGAGGTTGGCAATTTCGTTTCGAGCCGACAACGCGTCAATCGCATAAGGATATTCGTAAATGGTTGACGGATAATGTGCAAAAGGGACTCAAAGGACATAGCGTGGGCTGGCAGTCGGGACCCGATACGGGCGTTTGGCCCTCTAGCAATCTTGAAGACTATATTGAAACACTAAAAATTATTAATTGTTACACTCGTCTCAATTTGTAAATTATTTTTGCATCTGTATGTTTAATAAATTTTTTTTCTCAAGCATTTGTTTAATTTTTGTTTTAGTAATAGGAAAAAAAAACAAATTGAAAAAAAGTCATTTATTCAGTATTATACAATTTTTCTTTTCTGCTAATTTATTCAATCAAAAAACGAAATCACACCCCGCCGATGAAGGTCTCGGTGATTGCGATGAGGATGACTTCGTCCACCACGTTTGCAGCCAATCGCGAAGAAGGTAAGCATTTTGATGGGCACATTGCAGCTCGTTGATGGCATGCTTGTTACAATGATACTTGGCACCAACACCAACAATACCATCAGCTCCTCCTCCTGCTTGAAGTTTTAGCGTTGAGAGTGCCGGACAACCCATGTCTTCAATATTGAGAATACGAATATTTGGTAGGATGTTTTCTAACCAGCGTTTCTTTTGCAGTCCCTTGACGATAATTTGAGAACCGCTATCAATTCCGGCCATCCGTAAAAGTGAACATAAATTGGTATAAGGAGCCTCATCTTCTGCTGCTGCTTCTTGTTGTTGACATTGCGATGTCAAATTGTAGTTACCGCCATTGTAGAGAAAATTCTCATCTTGCTTTTGCCACGTAAGTCCATGTATTTGTGTCGTTACGAAACGTACATGTCGCTGTAGATTTTCCTCCAAATGCGCGAACTTAACGGGTAATTTGAAAAATTTATGCAACTCACCATGACCGGAATAAACATGTATTAGTGTCAGTTCTTTGCATATGAATTCACTATCTTTCAGTTGAAAGCCTTGCACGTCAACGACCCAAGTGTTCATCATGGCGGTCTAGAGCGATCTGACCTCGCCCGTTAACGGTCTATATTTTAAAATACAGTCGTTAATTAGGAGACAGTAGAGTGACGTCTTGTCGGGTATATCTTCGCTCGTTTCGAATTCTAGCCGAATGTCTACCGCGCTACCAGTACTCATAAGTTCGTTCTGTCGCGAACAATCGATTACGATGAGCGTATGCTCGGCGAAGAACATGTCGGGCGTGAGGAGCGGTTCGCTGCGTCGATTATAGTACGACGCCTGGAATTTTGCATACATCTCGTACAAAATTATAAATTGTCTATGCTTGAAATTGGCATTAATGGACTCGTACGGGAATTGTTGGCTATTGAGAAAAAGTTTTACATTAACCAAATTACAATGATCGAACAAGGTCATATTTTTATTTTGTTGATTTTTTCGATCGGTATGAAAAGCTAGAATCGCATAGCGCGGTTTCTCCAATTGCGAACTCGACTTGATCGACCACGTATGCTGTCTCGTCTTCGGCAGTAGAGGATATTCGCATAGATTCCAACTGCGAAAAGCCAAATCCAATTCGCGACCGCTCGAAATGGTATTCAATAGGCTGATGCGTTCCGCATCGCCAACGGCTATATGCGGTACTCGCCACACAATTTTACTGATAGTGACTTTGAGCGTTTCCGTCGGATCGCTACTATAGAGCGCATTAAGGTCTGAGTTAGAACGTATCAAGACGAGCTCCTGATGCATGTTTAAAATCACGCGCTGATGATCCTCTCCAAAGGCAAGCCAATATTTTAATGGTATGCATACGTTAAAAAAACCGGTTGTTTCGTCAACTCCTTTGTAGACATTCAATTGATAGCCAGCCATGGCGGCGAGTTCCATTTCGTTTTTATTGAACGATACGAGCGCTTTGAGAGTTGTCGCTACGCCGGGATTTCGTACACGATCGATAACCTTGCCGCCCATCTCGAAACGAATTTCCTCGAATAGATGGGCAAAACCGTTGTTGATAATTTTTCCGGTCGGCGATACCTTACCATCGGCTCGCAACAATTTACCCTCTATGTAAATACAACTACGACTCGGTAGCGTTAGCACGTCGAGTTGTTGAATTGGAATTCGCACTTCATCGTTGTTTTCAAAACTATTTGTCGTATAGGGATAATGATTGAAAATTTCTGCCTTAACAATTGAATTGTCAAATTGAACTTTTTCAGTTACGTTTAAAATATCCATTATTGTTTACGTCGCAATTTAAATCCCAATGCTTGCAAGAAACGTTGATTTTCAGGTGTTAACCGTTTAACAGTTGACGGACAAGTAAACATTTTTGTCGTAGGCTTGGAATTTATAAATTGATTTTGTCGTTGGTCGGTTAGCTCACGACTCCTCGAATTAAAGTTAAGACCCATTACGTTGCTCTCGTAGATGCAGTCTTATCGTTACGACTTCCTCTCTGAAATTGATCAAGTTATCGTCTTGATCTACTATTTTAAGGACAATATTGTCAATTCTTTTCGTATTTAGCGGCATGTAGATGACATTTTGCGGAGTCTCGATGATTTTGTAGCCGGGCGGTACGGACGGAAAAAACTCGTGTATCGTATGCGCAGCATGATCGTTCATATATGCACCGTATATTATATTACATTCAATTTTAATTGTATTAATTCGCAGAATATCTACCACGTGTTTGGACTCGTGCGGTGAATCCGACGCCTTTAACACTTTTGTTTTGTCGAATCCCAATAGAGGTGCTATGGAATTTTTTACATTCCAATCGACGTCTCGATCGCAATCGATGACGCATTTCAAGGTATTATTGTTTGCGCGAATGCTAAACTTTACTGCGTTCGATTTCTTTTTTGTCTTATTGAGCTGTGAATTAATTTCCGTATCGATGTCGGCGAGCTTGTATGAACCGACTTGAATTGTAATTAATTCGCCGTCAATTTTCAGTGTATTATTATTTCGGTCGACATTGGGAATTGCATTATACGTCTCAAAGTTTACCAAACCCATTTCATAATTGACGCCGCCGTTCAACTCGATGGGAGGATTATAGTAGGCCCTCAGAATGGAATCTCTAGCGCTGAGTGTAAACGTAGTTTGCGTTGTCATAGTGATTATGGACGTCGTCGTCGTCGTTGTTGTCGTACGCCTTCCAATTATCGTCTGAGTGATTTAGACGCTTCGTAGGAAATTTAAACACAATGCGCCACAATTGCTACTATCGTAAGACTGATACGGTTCGTGGTTATATTTTATTTGTATGTCGTTTCCGGCACTCTTAAAATATTTTACTATTTTCTTGCTCGGTCGTAAGTTTCCGAAACTATCAAAGTAAATAACAATGTTACCCTTTTTAATGTAGGCCACCCAATGCGTTCCCGGACCGTCTGCATCGTCTAAATTAATTATACCGCGCTCGTTTTGTTTGCTAATGCGTTCGGGTAAACGGTTGTGCATAAAAATTCCGCGAAAATGTCGAATGCCTCGAGCGTACCGTTCCAAGTCGATGTTCGTCAACGCAGTCGCTGGAATGTTGATCTTTTTTTTTTTCCTCTTCTTAATCCCTTCCCTTCCTTGTACGGTTTCAGATGTAGACCCTTTCCCGCAGCAGCAGCAGCGGTGATTGTTTCCATTGCCCGATTATGTCGTTCGCGCTCTCGAAGTTGTTGCTTGGATGCTTTGCTATCTTTAACAGCCTTAGCGATTGAGGATGCACCCGTTGCTAAAGCTCCCAAAGCACTCAGACCGGCAAAAATTGGTATTAGAGGTAAAAAGCCGCCGCGTTTAGGTATTGGGATAACGCGCTGTTTTTTTTTCTTTCTCCTTACCGCCAGTACGGCTGGAAATTTAATTCCCCTACCACCGCTACGACGACCGTTACTAACCATTGTTCCTTCTTCTTGTTGTTATCGCTTCAACGTTCAAATGGTAAATGAAAGATTTTAAAAACGATTGTCACTTAAAACATTTGTTAGTAGGTCATTGGAACCGCCATGAAGCTGGTCAAACAAAAATGTCGTCTGCACGTGACAAATGTTGATATTACATCACAACAACAACAACAATGCAATGGTAGCAAGCACGGCCCACTTTTACCATCCAGCATTCGCGCAATTATATGCGGTCCGTCGAATTGCGGTAAGACGAACGTAATGGTCAGTCTACTCGAGGCGCCAAACGGATTGAAATTTGAAAACGTGTACGTGTATTCCAAGTCACTTTTCCAACCAAAATATCAATATTTGAGAGATTTATTGCAACCATTAGTTGGTTATTTCGAGTACTCCGATGATGTCGACATAATTCATCCTTCGGAGGCGCGTCCAAATTCCGTTTTTATTTTTGACGATGTGGCATGTCAGAAACAGTCAGTCATTCGGGACTATTTCAGCATGGGTCGACATAAATCAATCGATAGTTTCTATTTATGTCAAACTTATACGCACATTCCCAAACATCTTATTCGCGACAATGCTAATTTGTTGATTGTCTTTCCGATGGATGATCTAAATTTGCGACACATTTTTCAGGATAGCGCTAACAATAGCGATTTTTCTTCTTTTGCTGAATTTAAGCAAATGTGTTCCTTATGTTGGACCGATAAGTACAGTTTCCTGGTTATTAGTAAGGATAATGACTTGAACAATGGCCGATATAGAAAGGGGTTTCATTGTTATATAAAACTACCGTAATGCGCACTAAAACATCATTAGAAGACGGTACGCGAAAACGTTCAGATGATATTTTTTTTGTTCGCTTACTCATACAAGCATGAGCTCTAAGGAAATAACTAATCGATTAATTAGAGCTAAGAAAAACATTAAACAGAAACTGGCTGCTCTTAAACAAAGCAAGTTAAGGTCTGAAGAACAACTTAAGAGCAAATATAAACCAATTACAGAATCCCTTCAAAATTTAGTTAGAACTAATGCCACTATTAAATTAGAACCAAAAGCGGAAATAAAAAGAGACGACGGTGATGATGATGGTGACAACGATGACGAACAGACGAAAAAGGATACAATAATGAAGGAACCATTATCATTGCTGCAACAGAAGAAGAAACCAAAACATAGAGGTCGAACATCATTGCCTTTCGAGGAATATGATGATGATGACGTATTTCAAATGAGTACACCAAATGTTAGACGAGAAGACGCAGAAGAAACGTTCGAAGCATATGTCGACCCTGAAGAATCTACAATGACACCAACTCGTCAACGCGATTTGGAAACAACCGAAAGTTCATTCGTGGAGTATATGGATCAATTCGCTCCCTTATCTAGAGATTACATTGAGGGATTTATTAGGGATACCAAAAACGTGTACGACCATAGTCGTGTGGGCGTCCGCCATGATCCCGAGCTTGATAAATTCTATCTTGGCTCCTCAGAATTACAATTTAACAACCAAAATGCTAATATTGTTGTTGACGGACGAGAGTTCAAAGGAACGCCGGGCCTTTACGAATTAATATTCAAGAAAAATCCGACAGACGATTCAAAGGAAGATCAAAAGAATTATCGTGAAATGGTATTAATGACAAACGCGGCGCGAGTAAATCATGATCCGAATAAACAAATTGCCGGTAATGCCGGCGACAAATATCGTAAAGTTATCGCTCCGCTCATTTACAATCAATCGACACCCAAAAGTACGCGTCCGACGACGACGGCGGCGGCGGGAAGAGCGAGAGCTAGCACCTGGGCTAGTAGTAGTAGTCAATTCGGCGGACGCGGTCTGATGAGCTACAATAACAAACCGATTGAATTCACGTTTTGGGATGATGCGAATCAACTTATTAGTCGCTTAAGGCTGTTGCTTGCATCACAAGATGCCGGAAATGACGGTCACGAGAACGAAATTAATAGCATCGTGGAGGAATTACGCGAAGCGCGAATAATTGTATAAATTTGTAAATTTGAATTTTTTTCTATCACTTTTACCATGACTCTTGATAAGTTTGGTCGTCATATATCCACAAGAGCAAAAGATTTAAAATCATTATCGTCGCCGTCGGTGGATAAAGAACTATACGCGTACATTTGTTTATCTATACGCGGCTCGTATAAATTCGACTATTCGACATTAACATTTAATTACCAATTGGATAACGGTACCGCTACCTATCAATATCCATTGAAGCAAATAGGCGAAATCCAAAGTGCTACCGTTTTTCCTGTCGACTTAATCACACACATTAATTCATCAAAAAAGGGTATTTCAAAGGATAATTTAAATGGAACTGTTATTCGGAACGGTGATGCAATAACATTTAGCTTAGATAGTGCTATTACATCATCTACCACAAAGTTGACAGGAAGACATCGACCAATAAGTACGCATATGTACGTAGAACTACTCGTTAAATATAGAATATGAGTGACCTTAAGCAACAAGTGGTCGACGAATTGCATAAACCGGCCCGAAAGACCTTCAAACGTAGACGCGTAATCGTGAAAGGACTAGATGATTTATTTCAAGCCGACCTTGTCGAGATGATTCCGTACGCGCGACAAAATCGCGGCAACAAATATATTCTCGTTGTTATCGATGTATTTTCAAAATTTGCCTGGGCCGTTCCGACAAAAACAAAGTCCTCCAAAGATGTTGCCGCCGCAATGAAAAAAATACTATTGTTGGGACGTCATCCGGCGAATTTACAAACCGATTTAGGAAGAGAATTTTATGGCCCTGAATTCTCAATGCTAATGAAACAATTCAATATCAATCATTACTCGACATATAGTACGATGAAGGCGTCGGTAGTGGAGCGTCTAAATAGAACACTAAAAGCGATGATGTGGAAAGAGTTCAGCATGCAGGGGTCCTATGCGTGGTTGAAACTATTGCCACTTACTGTTTCAAAATATAATAATACCGTTCATTCAACGATTAAAATGAAACCGGTAAATGTTACTCGCGATAATGAAAAGCAGCTGCTGGACAGCGCCTATAATTACATTAAAATGAGTAATTTAATTACAAAATTTAAACGAAACGATCACGTAAGGATTTCGAAATATCGCAGTCTATTCGCAAAAGGTTACCAACCAAGTTGGAGCAACGAAGTCTTTGTAGTTGATAAAATACAATACACCAATCCCACAACTTACATATTGCGGGATCTTAGCGGCGAACCTATTTTGGGGTCATTTTATGAACAGGAATTGCAAAAATCAAAGTATCCTGATGTTCAACTCGTCGAAAAAGTGCTCAGAAAGAAGAAGGGAAATCGATTGTACGTCAAATGGTTGGGTGTCGACGAGCGAAGTTGGATTACCAAAACTGACCTTGTATAAAAATCCAAGAAGCGCATTATCTTGTTCATTATAATGCCACTACTGTACAAGAATACCATTTTTTTTGGTAGGGGACTTGTTAATTCCCTCATCGATAAGTTACCGATCGAGCTTCACATGCCCGGCGGCTACCAATTCTGCGGACCGGGTACCAAACTTCACGAGCGTATGGAACGCGGCGACCGCGGAATAAACGCCCTCGATCGTGCGTGCAGGGACCACGATTTGGCGTACCATCAACACAAGGAACTGCAGAGGAGGCATGCGGCGGATAAAATTCTGGAGGAAGCGGCTTGGCAACGCGTTAAACATCCATCGGCGTCCACCGGTGAAAAAATTAGCGCCTGGTTAGTAACATCTGCTATGAAAGCTAAACGCAAATTGGGATTAGGTATGCAGCGGCGACCACGACGACGACGACGAGTGACAGCAAACCGATCGTCATGCAAAATCAACAAAAAAAATAAATGAAGAATAGTACTTTTTTATTATTTTATAAACAATAAATATTTTTAAACACTACAATGTTTTATTTTAAATTTGACCAACCAACTGACAGACAGACAGACCGCTCTCCATATCATTCACAAATAAACAATTGCTGATAAATTACTCTGATGGTCTACCTGTGTAAGGTGACGGATCTGGCATGTGCGCGTACTCTGGAGGCTAGTTCGAGCCTATTAAAGGGTATTTTTTTAATTAAGTAAAAATATTACGACACAAAACGACACACGGCGCGTGCGCAAACATTTTCAAATTATTCACAAAATGGCCGACAGATGGCGCACACAAACCTAATGTGCTATCCGACCACCATACGGCATGCCAAAACCTTCATTACGCTACCAGCCGACAGATGGCGACCACAGTTACAACTGGCAACGATGTTGCACTGAAGTTTTTGCACTGTTGTGGTCCAATCCCCGCGAATTATATCTACTGAGATAACTTATTT